>JAJIBD010003710.1:0-137359 GCA_021461705.1 Cryptotis parvus
CTCCCATTCCTTCCCATTCTAATTGTCACATGGGTTATAACTCTTTATAATAAATTTGCTAATAAAAGACACATATTGCTTTAATACAATTAAATATATTTACTATTTAATGTTATTTTCCTTAATACTTTTGTATTTCTTATACAAGGCCTTTGAGAACATTATTCTAAGAAGCACTGAATTAGTTTTACCAAATTGTCAAAAGAGTCTATAGCAAAATAAATTAAAAAATCTGTGTTTGGGAAGCCAATTAAAGTATGCAGGAAGTATGAAGACATAGTTTAGAGGATAAGGTGCATACCTTGCATGCTGCCAACACAGCTATCATCTTGGGATGGTTCCTGTCACTGTGTTTGATTCCCTCAGCAACTCCAGGAGTGATCCAGGGTGAAAACTCAGGAGTAAGCCTTGAGCTCTGTCGGTGTGGCCCTCAAACAAAACAAAAAAAAAAGCCAAAAAGTCTTGGTTCGGAGTTAAGTGATCTAAATGGTTTTCCACTTGATATTATGTGCTCTTTATTTTGAGTAAGAAATGGGTGAAAAAAAAGATATAGAAGAAAAGGAGAGGATGCTGCTAGATTTTGTCTTGGGTTTTCTACTTGCCTCTATTGGTTCTATGTCTAGAGTGAGCAGTTGAAGAGTCCTTCTAAAACATAGAAAGAAAATAAAGAGAAAAAAAATCCCATGAGAGTAGAGCCAGAGCCTTAGTACAGCGGGTAGATTGTCTTAGCTGCTTACCTGGCATCCCATATGGTCCCCCCAAGAACCACCAGGATTAATCCCCAAGTGCAGACTAGGGTGTAACCCCTGAGCACACTGGGTGTGACCCATAAAACCAAAAAAAAAAAAAACCCCAAGGAAGGCATTGGCAACTAGAGAAGTAACTAATTAAAGCAAAAAATAAGTTTTGAGGGGCCGAGCAATAGTCCAGCCGGTAGGGCGTTTGCCTTGCACCCGGCTGGCCTGTGCCAGCCCAGGTTTGATCCCCGAGCACCGCCAGGAGTAATTCCTGAATGCAGATCCAGTAGTAACCCCTGAGCATCGCCGGGTGTGACCCAAAAAGCAAAATAAATAAATAAATAAATAAAATACATAAATAAGATAAAATAAAAATAAGTTTTGAAACTTTGCTGAAAGTTTTATAGTACAAATTGTATCATTCTTTCCTATTCATGCATATTTTATTGATGCTAAGTCCCAAACTTATTTTAGAAGCCATTTTAGATACATTCCTCATCTTCTTTGTCCTTACTTTACATAAAAACTTAAGGAAAAACAGCCATAGCAGTAAAACTTTTCTTGAATTCCTATTTATCCCAAAGTTCTTCTGCCTGAACTCTTTGTAGCAGTAGCAATATGAGTAACTTGCTGTGAGAATCAGTACTGACTGTGGATGAAAATAGTTTATTTGCAAGAGGCATGTCATCAGGTTAAGAGATTTAAATTAATAGTATTTTTAAAATTTTTACTTATTTATTTATTTATTTATTGCTTTTTGGTCACACCCAGCAATGCTCAGGGGTACTCCTGGCTCTGTACTCAGGAATCACTCATTAATCACTCCTGGTGAGCACCATCACTCCTGGTGGTGCTTCGGGGGACCATATGGGATGCCGGGGATCGAACCTGGCTGGCAAAAGGCTGGCTGCGTGCAAGGCAAATGCTCTACCCGCTGGACTATCACTCTGGCCCCTAAATTAATAGTATTTATATATACCAAGTTAACTTGCAGTTCACAATTAACATTTAGTAAGTCTAGTGAGATATTATGGCCCCCCCGATTTCCTACTCAAATGTTCACATCATACAGTAATAGTATAGCAGGCAGGACAAGCCTTGCACATGGCTCACCTGGGTTAGTTCTCCAGCATCTAATGTAGTCCCCTGAGCCTTGCCTGGAGAGACTCCTGGGTGGAAAGCCTGGAGAAGTCCTGAGTAACCCTGAATTTTTCCTCCAACAAAAAAAGTCATCAGAATAAATTGAGAAGCAGAGACCTGATTTGAGAAAGCTATTTAAAAACGTTTATTGGGGCTAGGGACATTTGTTAGGAAGAAACTTTGTGGTCAAACAACCAGATTTAAATTTCAACTCTAGGGGCTGGAGCGATAGCCCAGCGGTAGGCGTTTGCCTTGCACACGGCCTGTCTGTGCCGGTCCAGGTTCGATCCCGGCATCCCATATGGTCCCCCGAGCACTGCCAGGAGTAATTTCTGAGTGCAGAGCCAGGAGAAATCCCTGAGCATTGCGGGTATGACCCAAAAAATGCAAAAAAAAAAAAAATTCAACTCTACCACATGCATAGCTGAATGATCCTGGGTGAATCAATTCCGTTTTTAATAATCCAGTTCTCCATCTCTGCAATGGACACAATAGTAGTCCCTACATAGAAATTTGTAGTGAGAATTTTATAATATATAATGTAAAAGATATCTGGCCCCAGTAATAAGAACTTTCAATAGAGTTGCTGTGCATGAGGTTGAGGCTAGGTGAGAAGGATGAGTCTGCTCCAACTCAAAAAAGACAGACTTAAGAGCAACGTATTAGCCCATCTGCTAAACATCTTCTGAGTTTGTCTCTGTGCCAAGTCAGAAAATTCACAGCTTCTTAGAAAAAGGTGTCCTCTATTATACAAAACTATATTAACCAGATTTCCTTTCTTTCCTGTGAACTTAGTTCTACTGAACAACTAGCTTATCTTAGTTTTCTTAAGTAAAATATAAAGGTCGTAGTAATCGTTAATATCTACCTATCTCACAACCTGAATGAACTCGTGTGCATGTGAAGTCATGGTATTTCTCCAAGTAAAGATAGTGACTCCTGGCTCCCATAATAAGGGTGTGAGCACTGAGGTAACTGCATCTATAGATGACTATCTGGACCTGTTTTGTCTGTATTATTCTATGCTTAATGTTTTAAGTAGGATAATCATTCAACTGATAACTAAGATAATACATGTGAAAGTCTTTGTAAACAACAGAGCATTATTAAAAGCCAAAGGTTTACTGTTATTAGTGTTGGTCTAAAATAAATAATTTGGTTCCTGAGAAATTGTTCTCTGGAATCCTTTAACACGCTACCAGGAAGAAGCTTAGTTGCTCTGGGGGATGAGGTTTAAACTTTGGATTACCTCATTAAGGAACAAGGAAAGTCCATAAATATTTTGGAATCCCATCTTGCTCTTCTCTGAAATGATAGTATCTTACACTTGACTAAGAGAAATCTTAATAATTATAATTTTTGGAGAATGCAATGCAAAGTTGTTAATGAAGAGCATCACAGATAATATTTTGGTTGTATTAGAAATACATATGACTTCCAATTCATTGCATAAATTTCATTTATACAAATTCTCTTATAAAGATTCCAAAATCAATATATTTCACTATAGTTTAGAGAGTGGCTAGAAATTTCAATAAATGGTCTTGGTCTTTGGACTTTACAGTGATATCATATATGCTTAAACTAAGTGAAAATGAAGTTTTCTCATTTACAACTACCTATGTTTCAGCTTAACCTAATAAGTATATTTTATAAGTGATTGTAATGTTGCATATATTAAAAGAGTTAAGCAACAAAAAAGAAAAACACATTTACAACCAATACATTTATTTTGTTTGAATATGGGCATATTATGGAGAAATTTCATTTTCCATTTTATTTTGTACAGAACTGGCTGACTTAGAGATTATGAACAAAGAGATCAGCTATTGTATAAAAGATAATATACACTTCATCAAACCAATGAGAAGGATCAACTAGTTGTTTTCTCTTGCTTATAGATAATGGTACTGGCATCTAAAAGTGGTAACAAAACATGTATGTTCATGTCCTCAAGGTAGTAGTTTCTTGATCCTTATAAATAACTGTACTAAGATAGCCTACCTTAAGAGTTCATGATTCCAAATGGTTTGTGCTTATTTCTAAAAGACCTCAAAATGATAATTTATTGGCTTAGCAGCTCTTAAAAAGTCACAAAGGCAGAGTTCTTTACCAAACCGATGGCCAATATCCATCCAGCTCTGGTTTAAAAACTATGAGTGGAGAGAGCCTCGAGTTTTTGCTTGGCCAGAGTAGGTTAGAAATGTTGAATTATAATTTGCTCTTTCAAAAATCCCAGATTTGGCTATACATTTAGGCTAGCTTATGCAAAATTGGCAGAAGTTGACTTCTCACTTTTTAAAATGTCTATGTTTGATCATTTCCTTTGGTTAGTGTGAGA
This sequence comes from Cryptotis parvus, assembly GCA_021461705.1. Classification (NCBI taxonomy): domain Eukaryota; kingdom Metazoa; phylum Chordata; class Mammalia; order Eulipotyphla; family Soricidae; genus Cryptotis; species Cryptotis parvus. The sequence goes on from JAJIBD010003710.1 coordinate 4,219, forward strand.
GAAAAAAGCCTTCTGTTCTGACCAAACAACCACAACCCAAATAGGCCAAAGCTCTAGGAAAATATCAAGGCAAGTGATGTGAAGAGTGCCATTTATAGCAGCCAAGTTGAACTTAAAGCCAGTGCTGGGGTATGCCTGAGAGAATTCTTAAGAGGTCGGTGGCACCTCATTTTATGAAACTCTAAAATAGGGCTGGATTCAAACACTCTCTAGCTCCTCCTGTAACATGTTCTGTTAATTTTTCCTCTGTTATCATTTTGGTAAGTGGCTTAACTTTTCCCTGAAGGTCCAGGCCCTCCTCACTTGTAGTCCCAAAGGTTTAGAATGGAATGATCTACTCTCTCCTTACCCTCAATAATTCCAGTAACAGTAGCATAGTCAATTCTGACCATTTAAAACTACTAAGCAAATTATTCATGATATATGATTCAGAGTGTTAGACCCAGATACCCAATTTAATAGAGAATCATGGGAATATGTATTGTACTTTCTTTTAGATATACTAGTAAATTGCATATCTAATACCCTGGGGAGTATTTGTCACCACACAGAGGCAATTTGTCTGTGAATGAGCAAACCTAAAGGTGAGCAGAGCTCAGAGGCAGTGAGAGGGATACTCCTTAGGCAAAATTTTAATCATATTGAATGAGTTTAGCTTTGCCTAGGTCTACAGGTGCAATTGCTTTGTTTTACCTTATTCCAGTTTGAGTTGCATTTCTGTTACTTGCAATGGAAAGTGCTGTGAATAATAACATCTTTCATAGAGTTTGTGTATTGGTTAGCTATTGCCACAATAGTGCTGTGCAAGAAAATCTAAAAAAAATTTCAGAAACATCTAATAATAGTAATTTAGTTTTCTTTTTAATGTATTTGTAAGTGATCTGGGATAAGATTAGCCTAAATTGGATTCAGTTGATGTTGCTTCCAAGCTTCAGGTTGGGTCAATTCTATTCCTCTTATTTTTTTACTTTTTTTTTTGCTTTTTGGGTCACACCTGGCGGCTCAGGGGTTTCTCCTGGCTCTGCACTCAGGAATTACTCCTGGCGGTGCTCGGGGAACCATATGGGATGCCGGATATTGAACCCAGGCCAGCACAGGCTGGCCGCATGCAAGGCAAACACCCTACCCGCTGGACTATCGCTCTGGCCCCTCTATTTTACTCTTTGGACCGGTAATTATCAAAGCATGTTTTTATTTTTGGACTCACATACCTGGGGCAGAGCTGCTACAGGTCTCCCTGTGCCCAGATGATCATGAGACATCCTGGAGGGAAGGCAGGTTCTAGCTCTGGCCTGCCACCCCAGCAAAACCTCCCAAGAAGCCAGAGGAACCCCCACACCATGAGAGCCGCCATTTTCCACATCCTGACTCCCCACTCGTCAGAGTACCACCCAGCAGAAGAGCTGATCCCAAGCCTGGCCTGCGTGTCCACTTTTCGCCCTGGGTTCATCAATAAATGCTCGAGATTAGAGGTGACTACAAGAGTATCCCACCCGCATGGCAGAGCCTGGAAAGCTACCTGTGTCATATTTGATCTGCCAAATACCAGTAACAATTATAGACCTCATTCCCATGACATGATGTAATGTTTGAGGTTCTTTATGTTCCTGGAGTGAGCAAATGTCCTTGGGCTACACTAGCATGTGACAGGACATATGGAGATGTTACTGGTGCCTGCTGGAGCAAATCAATGATCAATGGGAAGTGATACAAGTGATACAGGTGATTTTATTTTTGTGGTGATTGGCAAGAATGCCAGTTCAAATCCTTCTCAGTTTAAACTGTTTCTTCTATTATGTACATTATTTCACATTGGACAAATCAAGTAACTTTGTAAAGCACAGCATCAAAGGGGTAAGGAAAATAAACTCCCTTAAGGTAAGAGGGTGGAGTGAATACTGAGTGAAAAATAATTGAATATCCCAGGTCCAAACTTAAACAAAAATAAATAAGAATCACTTCTATAAAATCATGTATTTCTAACTCTATAGGAATAAAAATAGTTATGAATAATGTAAAATATTTTAAATAAGGTACTCTAAGGAGTAGTTTTTGAGGAATTAAATGGGACACTTCCAACCCTCATGCTGGGTCACCTCCACCCCAGCTACCCTCCTGGGGGGCATGGCTGGCTGGGCGGGCATGTGGTGAAAGTTTTAGAGTCCCAGGTCTCTGGCAGAAACAGAAACTACAGCCTCCAGAGTGGTAGTTTTTAGCGCTGAGGGTTATGTGTTTCTAAACAATTTGTTTTTAATATGAATGATTTCAAAGTTTATAAGCTATAATGCGGCAGGGCCTGGCAAGTTACCTGTGTTTTATTTGATATGCCAAAAACCAGTAACAATTATGGACCTCAATTCCATGACCTGAAGAATGATTTGAGGCTCTTCCTGTCTCTGGAGCAAGCAGATGCCCTTGAGCTACACTTGCTTGTGACAGACATATGGAGATGTTACTGGTGCCCGCTCAAGCAAATCGATCGAACAATGGGAAGACAGTGATACAGTGATACAGTGATTTCAAAGTGAGTTCTGAAATAGGTTGAACATCTAGAACTGTTTTTCTGACTAAAGAATTATTTTAGAATAAGGAAAGTAGAAGAATAAAAGAAGAAAGTAGAAGAAAGAAGGGAAGAAGAAGGAAGAAGGAAGAAGACAAAGACAAAGAAGAAAAAGAAGAAGGAGGCGGAGGACGAAGAAGAAGAAAGAAGATGAAGGAAGAAGACAAAGATGAAGATGAAGACGAAGAAGAAGAAAAGAAGAAGAAGGAGAAGGAGAAGGAGAAGGAGAAGAAGAAAAGAAAGAAGGAAGAAGAACAACTACAATGATGACCTACTATAGAAGCAGGCTGGGGATTCTGGGGACACTGGTGGTCAGAAATGTGTACTGGTAGAATAATGGGTACTGGATCACTGTATGATTGAAACCCAATCATGGACAGCTTTGTAATTGTGTATCTCATGGTGGTATAATACAATTAAAAACATTATTTCAATCATATAAAATCACACAGTATTAAAGTGAAGAAGAATACCTGAACACTTAACAATAGTTACAATATTTTGCTTTCTGTTATGGTTTGCTTTGGGCCACACTTAGAATTGCTAAGGTCTTGCTTCTGTTTCTGAGTTCAGGTATCATTTCTGGAAGTGCTAGAGGGTCCACAAGGTTTGATCCTTGGTGCATGGGATCAAACTTGGGCAGGCTGTATATAAGGAAGCCCTTATAAGCTATGCTTTACTCTGACACCAATAGGTGCAATTTTTTAAAACTCTTTCTTAGATTTAAGTTTTGGACTAAATGATGTTAGGTGATACAAGCAATGGCCAGAGAAAGTACATCAACCTGAATGTCTTACAGCAAAATCTATGCTTGGATTTCACAATACTATAATAGGAAGCTTGAGTTAGACAATGTGAATGGCAATGCTGGTTTTTGCATCTTCAATTCTAGAAAATGCTACTGTGTTGGTAGTAAAACCATTACTCCCAGATCTCAAAGCATGAGGTGGGTTAGGTTTGGCATGCAAAGACAAGTGTGCAAATCAGCTTGGTCCACCAGAGAGATCTTACGAGATTCACCTCTGGTCAGTTTCCTGTCATGTACAATGTAGAAAATAATTATCTTGTCTTGCAAATGCATGAGGAGCTCATCCTAAAATAGATTTAAAGATTATATGTAATGTGTAGGAGGAAGTACTCTTGAATATTTCAATTATAAAGCTTAAACAGACTCACACTCTACCCTGGTGACCCTAAAACTGACCTGTCTGATATAGGATAACTCTACAATCACTATAACTCTTAGCTTTGGGGTTGTTTATATTTCAGGATTTTTCTGATGACTTGAAAAACTATGTTTAAAATGATGGTATGGTCCTTGATTTTGTGCAAGTTCTAATAGTTAATATTCAGGCTGGCTCCAAAATCACTGGTCCCGAAAGCAGAAACCTTTAAGTTTTAAAGTTCCATTGGAATTTACATTTCTTTTTAACTTTTTTCCTATTTGGGCCACATTCAGCTGTGCTCGGACTTGCTCCTGGCTCTGTAATTAGGTATCATTCCTGACAGTGTTCAGAGGACCCAATGGGGTTAAGGGAATCAAACCAAATTGGCTGCATACTATCTCCCCAGCCTCTTGAATTTACCTATCTTGAAAAAAGATTTTTAAATTAAATATCTTGGGTGAAAACTGTGAAGGGAGATGATATTAACTCGAAAAGTTTGTGTAAAGCAATTTGAGGCAGTAGTATAGACAATTACTACTCCAGAAAATGAATAAAGTGAACAATATCTTTTCAGAACTGGCTACTGCTCTATTATAATGTGTAACAGTTTATGAATGGTAATGTAGATGATGATCATGATAACATCTATAATAAAGCTAATACATGAATATGGTTCTGTTTATAAGGCACTTTTTCTAACCAGAAAAGCACAGCTTGAAAATAATTGCTTGGGAGGGATGATTTCAGACACGTGGAGGCACGATTCTCAATTCTAATTTGAGTGTGGAAACAATTACATTTAAAGCATGTGTCTACAGTTCCTGGACCACAAAGAGGTAGAAATTCTTCATATCGCTTCATAAATCTCCTCTCTTCGATTTTTTCAGAGGGACACTAAACCAATAGGTGAACACACTAGGAAAATAGAATGGTAAACAACAGGACGTTCAGAACAGGGGCCAGAGCCACAGCACAGCAGGGAGGGCATCTGTCTTGCATACAACTGATCCCAGTTCAATCCCTGGCATCCCATATAGACCCCTGAGCACCACCAGGAATAATTCCTAAGTGTAGATCAAGGAGTAATCCTGAGCATCGCTGGGTGTGACCCCCACCCCCGCAAAATAAATAAATAAATAAATAAAAGCTCAGAATATCAAGCCAGTCACTTCCTTATGACAGCGCTCCTGATAAACCTCTGGGTTCCCTGAGTGGCAGAAAGCCAGGGATCTGTCAGAACATGCAATGAGATGAATGCCAAATTAGGCCCTTGCTCAAATATTTTGTGCCTTTCACTTCTACTGATTTAGTAGCAGGGACCTAGAGGAAAGCACTGCATCACTTTTCAGAGCTTAATCTCAAACACAGAGAAACATGTTTCTGAATCACAACAGTTTTGAGTTTCATGGGCAGAATGATGTGACCTTGACATATTATTATAACTCGGGCCAACCATTGAGCCCCGTTTCTCCTTAGACTGTTTTCCTTGTGAAGGAGAGTTGATGCTTATCAGTAGTTTACACTAAAGAAACCTAGAAGCTTTGGAGTCTTTAGATGTCCCTGAAGCACTCAGGACTCCACTTCTTCCTCCCCATCAGAAGAATAGAGGACAAGTAAATGAATCAGAATTCTGCTCCTTGTATTTGCACTTAGTTGGAATTCTTTCCTAGTATATTGCTGAAAATAACCACCAGTGGCCTTGGTGCTCTTCCAGAACTCCACCATTCCAGGAGATCCTTTGACCCCAAACCAGAATCACTTTATTCATTCTCAATAAATTCAGTGTTCATGAGCGTTACAACTGGCCATCATCAAGATTAAAGGAACAAAAATAAGGACTCTCACCCATAATAGGTTTTTCAGTCAAATAAAAAAAAGATAGACACGTCCATCATCTTGCTATGACAGGGCCATTGATTACACAGATTCTTTGCCAAGAGATGAGGGAATCAGGGGTGTGGGTTTCTTAGTTGAGAGATGGAGAGGGAGGCTTTTCCCTTGGAAACCTCAGTGGTAATTCTTTCTCATCACCATGGTGTCAGAATAAATGCAGCAGCCACTTAAAAGATCCCAGTTTTCTACTCTCTGATGATGAATTCCAGCATGCTGCTCCCTTTGAGGTTAGAAATATGACTTGCTTTTGATGAATGAAAGTGGAAGTGGCCCACAAGATCCCCAGGCAGATGCACCGAAATGACAATACTTGTTTCTTATGCCACCCGGGATGCTTTTCTGTGGCAGATATGGAGAAACATTGCTGATTCACCACATAACGTTACCACAGAGTCTCCCAGAAGCACAAGACTCAATGATTTTAATGATTTTAATGATTTCGGTCACTGATGTGGTAAAGGTTTTTGTCCTTAATAAACAAGACAGCTGTAACTGATACTGATCCTCTCTAATGCCTGTTCCAAAGTTCCTACTTGCTCTTAACTACAATAACTTTCTGGCTTTATTTGCTTTTTTTATTCTAGTTATCTGAAATTATGGTGCTAGCCAGATATTTAAGTAAATCACTTTTACTTGTCATCTCTCCTCTCTTTAAATATAAATTTAGGAGAACAAATATCTTCCTAGTCTTCTTCTATATTCCTTAGTCAGTTGACAAGTCCTTGGCACAAAGTTGGCACTCGGGAAGTGTTGAGCAGATGGAGAGCACAGTGTATCTCTGCCACACGGGACAATGTGGCTAGTCTCTAGAGAGAGAAAGCATATTTAGAATGGCATGCATGAGAAAGCTGGAATCATTGGGCCCTCCCAAATTAGGAAAAACTAATATAAGGAACATAAGTTATTTATATATTCTTTCTGAATCTCTGTTTTCTAAGTATTAAATCCAAAAGGTAACAATTGCAAAGGAATATATGATTACCTTCTTATTGATTATTTATAAGATGGTTGTTGTGCTTTTTGTACTGAATTGACAATTAGAATTCTGAAGTTATAATATCTCTGCTTTATATTGTTTGTTGAAGAGAAACTCTGTTAAAGTTTATGAATGTCAGTAGTACTTCAGAGAACCTGTGGTGATCCAGGGATCTTCTCTACTTTTGTTTGAAGATTGAGAACTGAAAACTAAATCTTTTTTTTTTTGTTTAATTGGATTGTTACTTTTTGCCTTCAGTATATTCTTTTTTTTTTTTTCTTTTGGGTCATACCCGAATGCTCAGGGCTACCCTGGCTCTGCACTCAGAATCACTCGGCGGCCGGGACCATATGGGATGCGGGATTGAACCCAGGCGGCATGAGCGGCCACATGCAAGGCAAACGCCCTACCCGCTGGGCTATCGCCCGGCCCCTCCTTCAGTATATTTCTTGAACAATGAATTGCTTATTATATCACATAGGAAATCTAAGAAATTCGGTTGGTAAATTGTTAATTATATTTTGTAAATGGAATGTGACATTTTTATTACTGGTATAATAGTTTAAATCTATTACTACATTTTTTATTAATGTAACATTTTATTATTTTTATTTTTATATTTTTATCAAGACCTTGAATGAACGGTTTGAGGCTCTTCGTGTTCCTGAAGCAACCAGATGCCATTGGGCTACACTGGCACATGATAGGGTCAAATGGAAATGTTACTGGCACCTGCTCAAGCAAATCGATGAATAACGGGATGTCCAGTGATCAAGTGATCAAATGGAATGTAAGTGGAAGTGATACATCTGATTTCCAGACAGAAGCGTTTGTTTCCAGTATGAAACTTTACAGCAATTTGCTTCTGCCATGGGAACACTGAAATTTTGTGTTGAGATGGAAGAACAATTCTGAGTCATGAAAACTAATTGAATAACTCTTGGGCAAAAATTTATTTTAGAAAGTGTTAAATTGTCTACCTGCCATAGAAATAAAGCGTTTTGAACCAACGAAGTATTTTGTTTCAATAGTATGAATAGAATGGCTAACTGTTCTGAAACTAAATTGGCACTTTAAACCTGTAAGGTCTGTTAAGACCATTAGAGTCTCAAATACAGCACAACAATGGTTACCAAAAGAAAGCTGTAGCTTATTTATCAGTACTAAATTTTGAATTAAGATAGTCACAAAGGCTTTTAATTCCAAGTAAAGTACATTGGAGTTGTTAGCTTTGGGCTTATTAAGCTTTGCAAGTTAGGCTCCTCTTTGAGTTATACCTTTGTCCCCACTTGGAGATTTACAAGGTAAGGTACTAGCTGTCTCCACTCTAGGTAACAAAAAGAACAGTGTGCTAACAATTGTTGAGGTACTAGCCAACCTAGAACTGAGCATTAAATAGAGGCAAAAGATACACATGACAACCCTTTAATGTATGTTCTGTAATCCATGTCTGGAGGGAAGAAAAGAAGAGAAATGGAAAAAATCAGAACCGCATGGAGCAGGGCTGGGGGGGGAGGACCCGGGACGTTTGGTGGAGATGGGCACTGGTGCGGGATGGGTGCGGCAACACTGTTTGACTTTGACCAAACCCAAATATGAACTTTTAATTGTATATCTTTGTAATTTTAAAAATAAAAATTAAAAAAAAGAAATCTGGAGAAAATTAAACCCCTATGGAATCGGTGAAATGAAATCTATTGCATCGGTGCCCAGAGAAAGTTCAATATTAAACAAGATAATTCTCGTAACAGGAAGTCTTATCATGGAAATTCAGGTTCAAGAAGGATGTTATTAGACTTTTTCATAATGGCAAACATTCCCAAATGAGTTCCTTTGTTACAGTAGAAACAGGGTGTCTTAGTCATGTCTCCCTCAAGTTATCATCCTCGTTTGTCAATAAGGAGCTGTACAACATGGCACTATTATCAGTTTCAGTTGGGAGCCAAACTGGCTTAGTTTGTACCCATAACAGAGGTAAACTATGGAAACTATCTCCAATTTGCTTATCTACTTTTACACACTAGTGGGAATTCCAATCTGCCTTTCCAACAAATGTGTAAACCTTTGCTGAAGGAGTGAAATAATTCTTAAGTACTAGTCAGTATCCAAGGGCATGGGGAGACTATATATATACATATATATATATATATATACTGGATAGAAACAGACTCAGAGTCTGACTTAAAGCCAGTATATCACACTATTATATTTTTCTTTCATAGAATCCTATATACTGAAGGTATTGTTTACCTTTAAGTGATCTTTGCAGCATATAGTAGAGAATAAAAATCCTTCCCAAGAGAATTTTACTCTCGGAGCATCACAAGACAGTACAGAGCCATAGAAAATAATTACACAGCTCTGCAGTGTATAAGAAGTCCATTTTATAAAAATATTATCTTGTTTGTGAAAACAGGAATGGATGCTCATTATAGAAAACTTACAAAGAGATAAAGTAAGGATAAATATGAACAAGCTATGGTGGTAAAGGCGATCTTATTCTTATACACATTTTATGATTTTCCTGTATTTTGCCATTTTCTTTAGAGGCCACTCAACCCTACTGATGAAGGGGTGAATCTGTAGCATTATGTCCACATCAGATGATTTTGATCCAATCAATATTAATAGCACCTAAAGAGTCTGTGATCCATTTGAAAAACATATTTCCAAGCATAGAAGGGAGGAGTTGGGGAAGAAGAGGTAACATGGGGCAGTGGTAGGGGGTTCTTGACTACTGGTGCATTGGTCATGTGTAGTGTTGATGTAGACCAATTTCATAAGTAGTAATGCAAACAACAAGTCTGTTACTAAACTACCATGGTAATGATAATGATAATAGAATCCATGGTCCAAGGTGAGCTTATCATATTCTGACTCAAATTTGAATGATGATGCACAGGAACTAAAAACAATACATATTATAAGATGCTGTTGTGAATAATTCCAAACCAAGAGTTCTTGCCATTTTAAAATGCTATGACTGGCTTTCTGAAATCTTGATTGTTCTTTACTAATAGCTAAAACAGCTTTTAATGATTATAGAGTTCAGATGCTCCAGAAAATTAATGTTCATAGGTGATCATGATCAATAATTTCCAGGAGCAATGCAAAAATAAACCATTTTTGCCCCTTACCTGAACAATTTTGAGGTATGTTTTATGCTGATTCTACGTTTCACAGAAAGATTACCATTTAGTTATCCATGGTGAGAATTAGTTTTAATAATAAAAATTCTTCTGGCTGACTTTACCCAGTCTTACTCACTCTATTCTGATCAAATCACCTCTCAAAATATTGACATTAAAATCAGTCTTAGAGTCTACTTCCTGGGAAAAATCTTGATTCATACAGAATAATAGATAGTAGATTTGATGTCAGTGTGATTAGCAATACAAATCACAAAATTCAAGTTAAACTGTTGAGAAAAATAACATTTCAAAAGTCTTTCCAACTAGTTTGCCTAACAGAAAATGGAAAGAGATGATTGGTAGGTAGAAACAGGATGACAAATCCAGATTAAACTGACAATTTGATTGATAACCTTCTACTATTTTGGTCCTGTAAGCTTTTCATTATTTCATTTTCTTGATATAGCACAATACATACCTATTTCTTGGAATCTAAATACCTCTGCCAGATAAGAGCAACTATGGGAGACAATCCAGTGAAAAGGAAGGGAATTTGTAATGAAGTGTTCACTTACTTTTCTTGTGAATATATTCAGAACACCAAGGCCACACACTTATCAGGGAAGCACCAATGATATGAAGGAATTGATGTAGAAGGTGACAAACTGTGACAGCAAAGAGTGGCTTGTTTATAAATGTGGACTATAATATATTAAAAAACTAAAAGTACTTTGCAAAGATACAATAAAACAATATCCTGAAAGTCTCACTGGAAAATGAACTAAAGTGCAAGTAAAAATCTTCATATTACAAGAAATATTATTTTGGGTGTTACATTTGTATGGGGTTCAAATTAATTATTATTATTTAGGAGAGTAGTTGAGGACACACCTGGCCACACCTCGCTGTGCTCAGTGCTTACTCCTCAGCCTGTGTTTAGGGATCACTCTTGGCAATGTTTGGGATACCATATTTGGTATCAGGGAACAAACTGGGATCAGTCATATGCAAGGCAAGAGCCTAACCTGCTATAATAACTCTCCAGACAAGTTTCAAATTTTTTTAATACTGATGCTTGCATTCTCAACCTAATGCAAGGAGGTGGGAAAATCATTGCCAGATAGAGCTAGAACATTTCTCAGTTGCTTTATGGAAGTCACTGGTATAGTGCGTTTAAGAATGAGTATGAAGAAAAATATGGGCATTTCTATTTTTTTTTTTTTTTTTGCTTTTTGGGTCACATCTGGCGATGCTCAGGGGTTACTCCTGGCTCTTTTCTCAAGAATTACTCCAGGTTTTGCCCAGGTAGGCCATGTGCAAGGCAAATGCTCTACCCGTTGTGCTATTGCTCCAGCCCTTCTGATCGTTCTTTAGAAAGTGCTTTACCATGGTAGATTTTCCTCCAGGTTCATTCTTTGCTTGCATTTTAGCCTGTCCCCTACTCTGTCCTCTATAACTCTATCACATTGAAATTCCTTTTTGCATTGCCAAAAATCAAACTCTGTGCCTCACTATGCAAGGCAGTTATTCTCCCTCTGCTTTCAAGAATCACAATGGAATTTAATAGTTAAAAATCTTTTAAATAACAATATTTATAACATTTTGTCCAGGATACACTGATCATTAAAATACCATTTAAAGGGAATGAAATAAAGAGGGTCATGGTAACTAATATCACGAATATTTTAACATAGTAGCAAGTTAAAATGAAGAAAAGAGGATGTGAACAAGACTGTTTTTGGTATTTGATTGCAGTCAGCACAATGCCACAGTCCACCTTGTAAGAAAAAGAGTATAAGAAAATAATATTTTCTATTTTCTTAGCTTTTATTTTGAAATAAGAATTCATAGGATGTTTTAAGGAAATGTACTTGAGTGGTTTTGGGCAATTGTTCTGCTATTTATCAGTGTAACATCTTTCACATCTCAAGTATCAAACCCAGAATACTGACATTTTCATAAATGTTGTACATGTACCTCACAGACATGGGGCAAAGCTGCTACTGGCTCTCCCTGTGCCCAGCTGCTCACGAGGTGCCCAGGAGGGATGGCGGGTTCTAGCCCTGGCCAGCCACCCCAGCAGAGCCTTGAAACAAGCCAGATGACCCCCCACTCCATGAGGGCCTCCATTTTCCACATCTGGACTTCTCTCTCATCAGAACTCCACCCAGCAGACCAGCATATCAGCGCCCAGCTCACGCGGCCGCTTGAGGCCGTGTGGTTCATCAATAAATGCTGGACTTAGAGATGACTACAAGAGTATGCTACCTGCACAGCAGAGCCTGGCAAGCTACCCATGTTGTATTTGATATGCCAAATACCAGTAACAATCATAGACCTTATTCTGGAATGGATTGAGGCTCTTTATGTTCCTGGAGCAAGCAGATGCCCTTGGGCTCTACTAGCATGAGACAGGACATATGGAGATGTTACTGGGACCCGCTCAAGCAAATCGATGATGAACGGGAAGACAGTGATACAGTGAAGACAGTGTACATATATTCCCTGGTGAGTGTGTGCTTTTTTATGCATGCACCCATGTGTTCGTTTAGGTTTTAACATAGTTGTGGTTTCTTGTAATTATCCCCACAATCCAGATACACAGGTTTCCTTATACAAACTATATCAATATCCTTCACCTCAATTTTAAGCCCCTCAAACCATTAATATTAATATATCTTCATTTCTATAATTTAGTTAATTTAAAACTATTTTCTAAATATAAAAGCATAGTCTTTACTTTTTTGGTAATTTTCCACTCAATATAATTTCCTGAGTTCCATCCAAGCTGTTAGTTGTATGGTGGTTTGGGTATTTATATTTCTTAATTGCTAAGAAACATTCCATTGTATGGGTTGCCACAATTTGTTTAGATATTTCACCCACTGGAAGATTTTTAGATTGTATCCAGCTTTTAGGTTTTTTGAGTAATGTTTCTATGAGCTTCCACGCACATTTCTACATGAACATGATTTTTTATTTCTTTGGGTTAAATACTCAAGACTGCAAATGTTGGAGTATATGGTAAGACCATTTTTAGTTTTATAAGAAACTGCCAAACTCTTTTCCAGTGTAGTCACACCTCTTTATATTTCCACAAGAATATAGTTCTGGCATTTGCTGGTGTTCTGTTTTACCTTCACTATTCTAATAGGTGTATATTAATATCTCACTATGGTTGTATTATTTTAATTTATGTAAGTTCTACCACCAGGTAAAATAGAGAGGTTGAACTCCAATAAACTTTTGTATTTCCAAAAATTGCAACCTAATTAAGAGCTTAAAAGGTACCTGAGCGGTGTCTTCTCAATATTGAATTCATTCAAATTCTGGAGCTTCACTCAGTGAATGTTTCTTCATTTAATTCCAAGTGCCAGATTGAAAAGCAAACAATATGGATAATTGTAAATATATATAAATATTTATTATATTAAATATATTATATAAATCTATTATAAATATTTACTATATTTTTTGAAGATTTATTTTGAAATATTTGTCATTTGTCAATGATTTTTACCTGTTTTTTAACAGTGCTATTATACTTAGACTATGTGATATTAAAATTTCTCCTTATTCTGGTTATTTTTTGATATGATATTTTTATATCTGGGGGATACCAAAGGCTTTACTTTTTTGTTTGTTTGTTTTATTTTTTTGTCTTTTGTTTTATTGTGTGTTTTGGTGCTTTTGTAATATTGAATCCAAGGTCTCATACATGCAAGGCATGCTTGCTACCACTGAGCTATGTATCCAGTTTCTCTTTGTTATATTTTTAATTATAATAATCTAGATTTAATCATTTACTTTGACTTATTTTATTTTTCATTCTTTAGCTGTGATGCTTTTGCTTTTCTCCTTTTAACTGTGCTTACCTTTTATATTGTATTTAATTGTTTGAGTCTGGGTTATATTAAGGAGTACTCTGTGCTTACTCCTAGCTCTGTGCTATTGTATCCTTATTGGAGGTATTCTGGGACCCTATGTGGTGACAAATGGGGAGAAGAGCTTAACTCTTAACTGTCTGTACTATCTGCATCTTAACTCTCTGCACTATCTCTCTGGCTTACCTTTTATATTTGAAAGCTTTGAAAAAAATCCAAGAGATTTAATATCCTAATTACCCTTTAAAATAATGCAGGAACTAAGTATATTGCTGATCAAACACAATCCCTGATTTTATTGTTTAGTTTCTTTTGATTTCAGTTTTATTGCTTAGTCAATATACTATTATTTTTTTTCTATATTGGCTGCCCATCTACCTGTTTTGATTTTGCATTTCACTTTTTACCTGAGCTTATTTTCCTTTTTTAATTTTAAGAGTTTCAATTGAGTGCTTCTCAAAATACATGTATTCTTTATTCATAGAATCATTCTGAAAAATACCATCTTTTACATCAAAGTATCAGTGTTTGAATTGGGAAAGTACTTATTTTGTAGACTTGATTGATTGATTGATTGATTTTTGGTTCACACCCAATGATATTCAGGGGTTGTTTTTGGCTCTGCACTCAGGAATTACTCCTGGAGATACGTAGGTGACCATCCTGGGGATCAAACCCGAAGTTGGTCACATGCAAGGCAAACACCCCCAGGATGTGCTATTGATCTGGCCCTAATTTATTATTTTGATAGATCTTAGTTGTCCTGCTTGTTACTTTTAGTGATGTCATAGTACAGGTGAATTTTATCCTGTGATTTGTAACATTTTTTCGGAGGTCAGGGGTGAGAGTGAGGAGGTACCATTTAGTGCTCAAGAATGAGTTTTCTTCCTATTAATTTCAGCCAATGAAGTACAAGAATGCTATGTGCCTTGGACCCTGCAGTGCTGGTGATTACCTGGGCCACCTCAGACTGATTTTGATTAAGGCCTCCAGGACACAGGCATTGATGTTCTAAGCATCATGTGCTGAAAGAGGTGGAATTGGGTGAGTATCACTTTAGCCTCTGTCTTCTCTCTCTCTGGCCCTGATATATAACTTTCAATAGTGAGTTCATATTTGAGAGAGATAATAGGTTGAGATTTTGTTCTTATATCAGCATTGTACACAATGATGGAGATTCTGGTATACATTGGGATGGTTTTATTTCTCCTGTGACCGGTCTGCAATCACTGTCACTGTATCACTGTCTTCCCATTGTTCATCGATTTGCTCGAGCAGGCACCAGTAACATCTCCATACGCCCTGTCACAAGCAAGTGCAGCTCAAGGGCATCTGCTTGCTCCAGGCAGAGGAAGAGCCTCAAACCATATTCAGGTCATGGAATTGAGGTCCATAATTGTTACTAGTTTGGGGCATATCAAATAAAACATGGGTAGTTTGCCAGGCTCTGCCTTGTAGGTGGTACACTATCAGTAGAAGGCTCTCATTTCGAGCATTTGCCTATGAAACTTAAAGGGAAAGATCAGGTTTTCTCTTGGATGGAGCTCTGAGGAACTGTGGAGTCTGAATGTTGAGAATGACTGACCACATGATGTGTGGTTGCTAGGCTTACTGGGACAACGGGTATCAGTTAGAACCTGTCTAGAACTGTATACAGTGTATAAATGTGAAAGATCCAGGGAAGGACCATATCCTAAAATCAGTATTATCTAAGAATATTGCACGGTTGCAAAGTGGCCACGTGCCAGGGAATCTGTGAGTCTGGCGTGGGTGGGTCTCTCATCCCAGGAAGCTGGCATGGAAGTGGAGGAAAGGTGGGTCCCAAATCTCCACTCCAAGTCTGGCCAGCGTGGTCCCTCCTCCACATGTGTGAGCAAACCCTTGGGGCAGTGTTGGACTCGGCCAGGGGCTGGCCCAGCCCCTTACCGGGAGGTCAGCTCCATGGATTGCTTCCACGTGGGTTGGCCAAGCAGCACAGCTGTGGGTCTGGAGTGGATGTGTCTGGATCTTTTCCGGGGTTGCAGAGGAACAGTGGGTCTAGCGTGGGTGAGTCTCTCATCCTGGGAGGCTGGCATGGAGGTGGAGGAAAGGGTGGGGTCCAAATCTCAGCCCCGAGTCCAGCCAGCATGGTCCCTCCCCGCACGTGTGAGTGAACCCTTGAAGCAGTGTTGGGCTCTTTTCTTAAACACTTAAGAAGTGTTTATCTTCTTATCTTCTTAAGGAATATATATATATATATATATATATATATATATATATATATATATATATATATATAAAACTTTTATATTGGTGGTGTAGTGGAGTACTATAGCTAATATATTCAAACTGCAGAACCAATATCATGAGAGCAAATTCAAACCGCACCAACCAAACTTTAAAATGTGCCTGTCAGAAACTGCAGAGATAGCACAGAAGGCAGGGCGCTTGCTTTTCATGTATGATGACCCTGGTTCAATCCCCTGCAAACCATCTGATACCCTGAGACCTGCCAGCCAAGAGTAGTGAGTCAAGAGTGATCCTTGAGCACAAAGCCACAAGTAAGTTCTGTGCATATCCAGGTATGGCCCCAAGACAGAAACAAAAACAAACAAAAAATGCCTGTCAAAGATGTAGGCTGTGTGTGGGCATGAAGGTAAGTGGAGAGTGGGTGAGCCTGGGAGTCATTGCTGGAGGGAAATTGACATGGTAGTGGAACTGGTGCTGCAACATAATATGTCTTAAATTTAACTGTGAATAACTTTGTAAATCATAATGTACTAAGTTAGAAAAAAATAGCAGGGAGGTGTTTTTAGTTACAATATACCTGCTGGTTAGTTTGCAAGCTTGTCTATCTAGCTAAGCTTCCTCTAAAACAAATAAATTGCTTCCCAGCAAGGAATGAGAGAAACATTTTCACATTGGCAATGTTTGTAGGTGAAACAAACAGTCCTTGGAAAGGAATAGACAAACTTAGGAATTGTTTGCTGAGATACTTGGGAAGCATTTGCCATTGTATGCAAATCTAATGTCTGACCTGTATTGTTGATTCTTGGGAGAAAATGGAGGAGGGGAGAGCAGAGGATTTTACACTAAATCAAAGAAATAAAAGAACCTGTAGCCTGCTTTCATTTGACTAAAGCTATACTTAACTCAGAAAATTCATAAATTGGAGTGAAAAGTCTTAAAGTACATTAAAACCTGTTCTTGGTCAAAACTTCTGTCCTTTGAGAGATATTATGGGTCAATTTTTCTCAAGGCAAAATACATGATTTAGAAATTCAGGACCTTTTCTCCAGGCACTTAACTGTGATAATGCAGAAAATAATCATAGTTTAAAACAGAAACCAATGATGTCTCTAGTATGGATGCCCTGTGTGGTGCCTCGTGTAGTACACTTTACCACAAGGCAGTCAAACCAGCTGGCTTTGTAAGCAACAGTACTAGGCTTAAGTCACCGGATAGAGTCTGATATTGAAAAAAATAGCTGACTATAACACTGTCTACTGATAATGAATTTTGAGCTGCACTTGTTGAACATTCCCATTAATACAAGTGGGAGGTAAAGTTATTCTGTTTTATTTTTCTTTTTGGGTCACACCCAGCAATGCTAAGGTGTTACTCCTGGCTCTGCACTCAGGGATTACTCCTGGCAGTGCTCGGTGGACTGTATAGGATGCTGAGAATCAAACCTGTGTCAGCTGCTTGCAAGGCAAATGCCCTCCCCGCTGTGCTATCGCTCCAGCCCTAGTAGTAATTCCATTTTGCAGGTAGTCAGTGATTTGAGATGAATTGTTCAACTTCGCTCATATCCAAATATTGCCTTGCATGAAAACTCCTGTGGCAAAGAGAAATCTTTATAGGGGGTTCGAGAATTGTCTTTGTGAACATTCTTGCAGAAACGCTGAGTTGTACTAACCAACATCTGTGCTAATAATATATGAGCTACATTATTGGTAGCAGAGGGGAGTCTCCAAGAAGACAGCTTCTGTTCACCACATTTTTCCTTAAAGCCGGGCTGCAGGTAAGTGTGAAGGTCTGAAAATGGAGCCTGGTTTAATTAGGGCAGAACTTTCAGGAAGCTGAGAAACAAATGACAACTTAATTAAATAGAATTAAAACATTTGAGCTCTTCTTGCGGCCTCTTTCAACAGGGTGATGATGGCAGCCTGGAAGAAAGCTATAAGGCCTTCGGAGGCAAGGTGCTTTCATTTTCTTTCTCTGAGATTTCTTTGGTCTGCACTATTTTTTTTTTTCTCTGCTATTAGAAAGGCAGCTGGATCCTATTTATAATCCATTTACACATTTGTTTGAATTAAAATTCCAGATTGTTGTGCTTTCAAGGTTGAATGTGCACGCCAGCCAACATTTATCCAGCCATTTCAGGAGTCACTGGGTAGCTGGGCTCCAGGAAGGGAAACTACACCACACATTTTGAGCCATAGGGAGAGAGAGAGAGAAAACAGACCCAAACCGAAAGACTGACATCACTGCTGTTTGGAGGAAGATTGTTCTGCTCAGAACATGTGTTGCCTACTTAAGACTCTAATTATTCTAAATTACTTAAATTGGCTCTAATACCTGTGTTTTATTATTTGATAGTAAGGAACAAACCATTTTTAAAAAAGAAGTTCATAATGCAATCAAAATATTGGCAGTGAATTCTCTTGGTAGAAAGCTTGGACTTGGAATTACAATTACCTATGTGCCCTCTCCTACCACCTGAATTCTAATCCGAGAGCCGCTGTGTGTTCTCCCCAAGTCCTTTCCAGTATCCTGTTTATGTCTAAATCCAATAGCGCAGCCATGCCAGCTTGTTACCACATGGAAAACTCCATTGCTCAGACAGAGTGTTATGAATCCCTATATTCTTTATGCTTTAAGATCCACCATGACATCTCAAAAGTGATTGCCAGGTAAGCCTACCAGATGGTTTTGGGGGGTACAGGGGACAGACTAAAAATTTCCATTAGCATAATATTGTTATTATAAAGATTTAATGGTCTCACCAATGTAGTGTCCTGTCCTAGTGGAAAGTTTATGAGCCAGAAATGAAATGCTTAGGGTTACCCATGAGGCCATTTGAGAGAAGTTCTAGAGAATTTAATGAGATCTCATGTCTCTTCATCTCCTAAAAGAGTTACTCTCATTTGAACTGAGCCAACAGAGCTGGGATGGGACACAGTAGATGAAAGGTACCCTGGAGAAGGAAAGAGAGTTTACTTTTAGCCCCAGCACTATGGTTACATTTCACATTAGATACAGGGCTCTGATCTGGTTTCTAGCTGCTGGTACCATAATTCCGTAGTTGAAAGACTCGGGACATGGAACCTAACTCTCTGCTCTCTCTGTCTCTCTCTCTCTCTCTCTCTCTCTCTCTCTCTC
Organism: Cryptotis parvus; assembly: GCA_021461705.1. Taxonomy (NCBI): domain Eukaryota; kingdom Metazoa; phylum Chordata; class Mammalia; order Eulipotyphla; family Soricidae; genus Cryptotis; species Cryptotis parvus. The sequence continues at coordinate 23,193 of JAJIBD010003710.1, forward strand.
TCTCTGTCTCTCTCTATATATAATATATATGTGCTCTCTCTATATATATAATATATATGTGTGTGTGCATGTGTGTGTGTGTGTTAGCAAGTGGGTTCAAAAAGATGTAGTAATCCTAAAGGAAGTGCTTAGTCCGGCATCAGAGATAATCAGCAAATATTAACAAGTACATTATTTACTTATTAGAGTGATAGAGGATTGAACAAGTCATCTAGGCAGTACTAGGCCTCAGTTTTGTTAAGCCAAGTAAAAGAAGTTGGTTAACTATGCAATTTTGTGATTCTATGAGCTAGAATTTTTTTTTCTACTGAGGAATGAGGATCTTTTTTGAGAACAGGGCAATGAATCAGGTAGTTGTAACTCCTGGGCAGGATAAATCTGTCTTTTGAGTCCTTCCAGTTGCCTGTATCATGTAGTACAAGTAACATGTGCTTCTTGTTTTTACAAGGATTATTTTGGTTTCTAGTCCTTTGACCATAGTCAATCATTGTAGTTGATTATGCTCTGGGGATATAATGGAACAATCCATTAGCCATTGACTCCTCTGTTTTCTCCCTCTTCCATCTTCTACTCACAAAGCAATTGTTCTTTTTCTCCCTTAAGGAAAAGAGAGTGCCTTTCTGCCACTCCTGTGGCTTAGATACAAAAGTTCTCTGTTCTGTTATCTGAGGTTATCCTGGGGAACAAATACTCTTGCATTTTGCTGAAGGACAGCCATCTTGAGGGAAACGTTGTGTTATGAAACTTCAGCTGTTAATGTGAATAGTCAAAACTCCATTTGCAAACCAGAATTTTGTTTTGAAGCAAACACTTAACCAATAATTTGATTTTGGGGTTAAAATCTACCTTCTTTTCTTACTACTTTGCCTCTACAGGGATTTGATATGACTGACCACAGTTGACAGAGAAAGGACTCTGCTCTCAAATCCAGTTTCCATGGAAAGCAACACATTAAAAAATGCAGGCAAGGGTCATTAAAGTTTCTCTGACGTGTACTGCTTGACTTCCTTAAGAGGTAATGTTGATTTTTTTTCTCATTTTATTTATAAGGCATGTATAATTCATGTGGATAACTTGCATATCTTCACCCAGCTGACTTGGTATAAATAACATTTCTGTCTTTAGCTACAAGCAGGATTTAGGAATCTCCCATTTTGAGTCACCATCAGCATTTCAGTATTTGCAGTTAGTCCATGTTGTTCCATTCAGATTAAACACTCAGCCCCATGAAATTCCAGCAGTTCATTTCCTTTTCAAACAAACTAAACAGAAGAGACAAAATGAAGATAAATTCCTCAATGGACTAAGATAAGTAGGTTGGATAAGTGGAAAGATAATTAGTTAGTCTTAAGCCAGCTCTGAATCTTCTAAGTTTTATCTTTGCAGTGCCTGGTGATGATGGAACTTCAGTTGCTGAAGCTCAGTGATTTCTATCTTTCTTAACACCTGGGGCATTTTAGTAACAAGGGCAATGGTAGCTGCAAATGCCTCCCAAGTAATCTTTTCAGTGTGGGCATACCCCTAGGTATATTAGGATCCTAGGAAAGAGGAAGAGAAGAGATGCCCTTGAGCGAAACAGGGCAGATTTTCTTTGTGAGAAAACACTAGCTTCCTGGAGGAATTAGTGTTTCTTAGGAAAGGCTTATTGGCAATCTGATTTAAAATGAATGATTTCCATGTGGTTCTACAGCGGAGGCTGGGAGAAAACTACTGGAGGAAGGTGATAAAATCATCCCTGCTTTTCAAATGAGCGATGAACAGTTCAAAAGCAGTGTTTGATTTTTGGATCCATTTCACTTCTCTAAGGTGTGCTCCTCGGTTTATCTCTCAGGCATTTCTTTTTTAATATTAAGTTTACATCTTGTCCCAGATACTCTCACGACCTGCCAGATGATAACCAATAGCTTAAAAACTCTTTGGTCTACATTTACGTCTGAGAGGTCTTTTGACTCTTTGCTAATCAAACTGTGGTTATTGACCAGGAGCGCCTGTATCATTTCTGAGAAATGTTAAAATGTAGAATGCCAGGTCCTGTCACATGTCTCATGAAGCAGAGTCTATATTTTATAAGATCCACTACATGATCTCTTTACACACTGTTATTTCAGACACCTGAGTCATTACTAACTGGCTTGAACGATTTCCACATTTGGTATTTGCTAGTCTTAAAACTTCTGGGGGTCAATTTCTGGCATTTGATGAAGTCATAGGTTAGAAATTACCTAAACAAGCTAAATATATATATATATATATATATATATACACACATATACATATATACTTATATATTTATATATACTTATATATTACACTTATATATATTAAACTATACATATAATATATTATACTTATATATGACAAGTATATATACAAGTATATATATTTGTTTAGGTAATTTCTATATGTATATGTGTATATACGCCCGGCTCAGCGCCCGGCTCATAGAGTTCCACCCTGCAGCAGTCTTTCTTAAATCCGGCTCAGGTATGCTGGTCCAGAGACTCGCAGACATGGGGCAGAACTGCTACTGGCTCTCCCTGTGACCAGCTGCTCACGAGGCACCCGGGAGGGATGGTGGGTTCTAGCCCTGGCCCACCACCCCAGCAGAGCCTCGCAACGAGCCAGACGACCCCCACTCCATGAGGGCCTCCATTTTCCACATCCGGACTTCTCTCTCGTCAGACCTCCACCCAGCAGACCAGCCTATCAGCGCCCCCCACCCGGCTCATCGAGTTCCACCCTGCAGCAGTCTTTCTTAAATCCGGCTCAGGTATGCCGGTCCAGAGACTCGCAGACATGGGGTAGAGCTGCTACTGGCTCTCCCTGTGACCAGCTGCTCACGAGGCACCCAGGAGGGATAGTGGGTTCTAGCCCTGGCCCACCACCCCAGCAGAGCCTCGCAACGAGCCAGACAACCCCCCACTCCATGAGGGCCTCCATTTTCCACATCCGGACTTCTCTCTCGTCAGACCTCCACCCAGCAGACCAGCCTATCAGCGCCTGGTTCACATGGCCGCAGCGGCCGCACGGTTCATCAATAAATGCTGGATTTAGAGATGCCTACAAGAGTATGCTACCTGCACGGCAGAGCCTGGCAAGCTACCCGTGTTGTATTTGATATATATATGCCAAATACCAGTAACAATTATAGACCTCATTCCAGAGTGGATTGAGGCTCTTTATGTTCCTGGATCAAGCAGATGCCTTGGGCTCTACTAGCATGAGACAGGACATATGGAGATGTTACTGGGGCCCGCTCGAGCAAATCGATGATGAACGGGAAGACAGTGATACAGTGATATGTGTATATGTATATGTGTGTATATATATACATATATAGATATATATAGGTACATATATATGTATATAGAGAGAGACAGAGAAAGAGACTAAAGATATGGGAAAGTGCTATTTCTTTCCCTTTCTACTTCCACATGGCTGGGTGGCTTTGGAGAAGATATTCCATCTCTATAGGTCTTAGGAGCAATTGAAACTGGTCATTTCTAATGGTTCTTACCATAAGTGCTGATGTTTGATAGTTCTGTGAGTACAGGATTTGGTGGTTATAGTGAAACAAAACAAAGCAAAAGTTTGTTTAACAATATGTTGAGTAAAGAGTGCCTGCCATAAAGGCAAATTGTGGGGATAGGGTGAGTGGGAAGTGTGCATTGGTGGAGGGATGGATGTTGGAACATTGCATGAAAAAATAAAAGAATTTGTTGAGGGTTGGGGAGATAAAGGCTAGAGACTATGAGTTTGATCTTTGACACTGTATGACAAAACTAAACACCACAGAGTGTAGTCCTATGGCCTCCAGAGCTATTGGGTCTGAATAGTACATCCACATGGCCTAACACTGAACCATACAAGCAGAGTTGGCTTGGAATGCCCCACAGTCCTTCTTAGGCCTGTTTGAAAGCTCTTTCCTTACTAATATAGAATTTGTTAAGCATCATGAACTTATATCAACAATAAGCCTATGGGGAGGAACTTTGACAATAAATTTTGGTTTCATGCTTTCCTGGTTTTTTGTGTTTTACAACCAATTTTTCATTTATATATAGTCTGCCTTACTTGCAAAAGTGGTCCAAACTATTTCAAAAAGAGAAACTGTAATCACAGTATGACTTCAAAGAATGACTCAGGACCAAGCGATTAGTCATGGTGCTGTCTCCAGAAGGGATTTTGAAATGTACAGGTGAACATGATAAAATAGAGCTAGAAAATTAAATGCTTTCTGGGACCTGAGATCTGAGAATCCCAGCTGATTGATTAATATACTCTGTGCATGTTTCATTGTGATAAAGATCATCAAACTTAATGAACTTGTCCTGTGGTGAATGCTGAGCCAAAAGACAAAACCAAAGCAGAAATAGGTAAAAGAATAGACTATTGCTCAGAAATAATAATAGAGACTAGGAGACTGGCATTTCAAGGGATAGCCTATACCTACTTATAGATCGGAGAGAGTTAAGAGTCTCTGGGGAGTCACATGTTTGGGAAATAAAGTGATTGGCTTTTTTCATTCCTACGATTTTATATTTGCATACACCTCTGTGAGAGTCAAAGATACTTTCCTCAATTTTGGGAAATGGTAAAGAAACTCCTTGGCACAGAAATTGTTAGCTCCTTTTGGGACTGGGCATGCATGCACTAGCATATCTGCAGAAAAATCTGACAGAGGTATACTGGTTGTGGTTCTAGAAAAGCAATTCTTCTAATAAACTCTAAAATAAGAGTAGCTGAGCTATTATTATTATTGCACGTTATTACACAATCATAGAGAGGGTCACAATGGTCAGCCCTAATCTTAGTGGATATAATTGCACTTGGCTAATAATAAAGAATAATTCTGTTTCCATATATTGAAGTGTAAGCTAGTTACTATGTTTATACAAATCTACATGTATATATTTATAATATATATATTGTAAAAAAGTTGTTCATGATTGGGTTTTAATCATAAAATGTTCCAACACCTTCGTCTTCACTAATATTGTGGGACTTTTTAAAATTTTGGTTTCCTTTATGGTTCAGAAGCCCTATTTTGATATAGTCCCATTTGTATATCTTTGCTTCTGTTTGCTTGGCCAATGGCACTGAGACATTGAAGATTCCTCTAATAAAAGTAAAAGAGGATATGAATAAATAAAAGCACCACTTTGAAGGTCCCCCTGATAAACTATATTTTTAAAGAGTAATTACAGAAAACTAACCCAGTTATGTTGTAAACATGTAAACATATATTGTAAGTATGTATGTTCAATTCATTTGCAATTAGAAAGATGAAAATTAAAGAAATTTTATTTCTTACCTATTTTGCTGGTAAAAAATTTAAATAGGGGGAATCTGGCATTCTCTAATATTGCATGAATGAATACAAATAATAAGAGCATTCTGGACAGGATTTTGACCATATCTGATAAAAATTCATGTGCTCTCTTCTCATACCCACCAATTAGACCATGAAAAGTATTTTCTGAAGGATCACTTTCAACAACACAAAAATAATTGAAGACAAGGCTATGTATTATAATATTAGCTAGACATTTTAATATTAAAAATCCTAAATGCTCATTTTAAATAATAAAAAATGCAGTTCAGTCACACAATAGTGTGCTATATACTGTAAGAAAGGATAAAAAGATCTTTTAAAATGTACATAAGTTGGGGTTGGAGTGATAGCACAGTGGGTAGGGCATTTGCCTTGCACATGGCTGACCCAGGTTTGATTCCACGGTCATCCCATATGGTCTCCTGAGTGCAGAACCAGGAATAATCCCTGAGCATTGCTGAGTGTGACACAAAAAGCAAATTAAAAAAAAAACTAAATAAAATGTACATATGGTATTTTCAGGACATTTAAAAGAATAATTTGTTATACCACCATGAGATACACAATTACAAAGATGTTCATAAGCTGTTCATATTTGGGGTATGGTCATACAGTGTTCCAGCACTCACCCCCTCCACCAGTGCCCATTTCCCACCACCAATGTCCCTGATTCCCTCCCCCATCCCCTAGCCTGCCTCTATGACAGGTTCTTTATTTCTTTCTCTTTTTTAGCTATCTCTTTCTCTTTTCCTTCCCTTCCACATTCTGGATTACAATACCTACATTAAAATGATGCCATGTGTATCTTTTAGCCTGTATTTAATGCTCAATTCTAGGTTGGTATTAGCACTTTCGACAATTATTGGCACACTGTTCCATTCTCTCTCTTACGTAGCCTCTGATTCCCACAGACGTTTGTGATAATTTCCACCTTTGGCAAGACCTCCTGATCCATGCTTAACCTGACCTTGGATATTGGTATCATAATATATATATATATATATATATATATATATATATATATATATTTTGTGTGTGTGTGTGTGTATTTATGTCATGCAAATAAATGCAGTCATTCTATATCTTCTCTCTTCTCACTAATTTCACTCAACATGATCCTCTCCATGTCCATCCATTTATAGACAAATTTCATGACTTCATTTTTCCTAACAGCTGCATAGTATTCCATTGTGTAGATATACCAAGCTTCTTTATCCAGTCATTGATTCTCGGACACTTTGGTTGTCAGGACATTTTGTTAAGTATAAAAAAGTAAATTTCAAGCACTCCTATAGTGTAAATTGCATGTAATAGGGAATCTTAGGTATTAGGTTTGAACCTAATTCTATAGAGACCTAGGCAGTCATAGAAGCCCTATCTAAAAGGGTGTTCAACCCGAATACATAAAGTTCCTTTGTAAGCTGTATTACAGATTCACCACAGGATCTCACCATTCTGTAAGGAAGTGATCATTGATGTCAGAAGAGGGGTTCAGCAGGGTGATACCATTTCACCGAAACTCTTTAGCACTGCGCTTGAAAATGCCATGTGACAATTAGAATGGGAAAGAATGGAAGTGAAGATAGACAGTCGACTTCTACACCACCTCTGCTTCGCTGACGACGTTGCTCAAATAACATCAAACATTAGCAATTTGTTTCCTATGTTTTTGTAGGTTAACAGAGGTGGAACTACATTTCATGTGTACTAAACCAAAAGTAAACATATTGTGAATTTAAGAGCCAAATTACTTGTCATAGAAAGAATTTATAAAAAAGTAAGAAAATAGAACTAGGATTAAAAACTATAATGAAGGACTGCATCCAGCAACCTCAGTAAAAGTTCATGGATAGAAAAATAAACATAGATATTTTATGATTAACTATTAGAATATCTTCAATGGAAAAATTAGTTTTTAAATATTGCCCACTTAAAGAAGAAATTTCTTTGGTTGATTCCAGGAGGTAGAAAACAGTACAAGCTGAACAAGAATATCTTCTTATCTCAGAATTACAGAGGACTGAGAATTAGTGATAAAATTATTACAGAAAGACAAAATGTCTTATTTACATGGTACCATATGTGGCAGATTTTACCAGTTATACTATCACTCCTGCAACAGACATCTGTTTCTTACAACAAGAAACCAAGCAACAAATACAAAAAGAATTTAAAAAGTAGAAAACAAACATTAAGAACCACAATGATAATGATTACATTGAAGAAACCTTGATGGATATTAAAATTAAGGGGCTCAAATATGATAAGAATGAGACCACGGTAGAGTAAAGGGTTTAAGGTGTTTGCATTGGCATGGAGTTGGTTCTAGTTCAATCCCTTTGTCACGTATTGTCTTCTCACCATCACTAGAGTGATTCCTGAGCACAGAGTCAGGAGTAAGGCTCAAGCACAGCCGGGCGTGGCCCTCAAAACATAATGAAATAAAAATACACTCTTTTACAGTAACTTCTCACATGATATGTATTAATTGTGAAGCAGTGATTTTACCAAGGAAAATTCAGACACCATGGTAACCAAAAATAAAGGCTTCTATAGGCCATGGTGAGACATATAATTGTTAAACAGCTGAAATGATATAGATGATAATGTTTCTAAAGATGCATAACATTAACCAATCCATGAAACTGAACCATAAGACTCCATCATATAAATTCATATTAAGAGACATGCCACATAGTAACTGCTTGAAAAGTCAAAGTCTCTCTCTGTCTCTCCGTCTCTCTGTCTCTGTCTCTCTCTCTCTCTCTCTCTCTCTCTCTCTCCCACACACACACACACACACACAAAGAAATATGGAGGAAAAGTCATAGAGTTGCAGTGAGCAAACTGCATGAAAACGTGCAATATGGCAACCAGAGAAAAAGAGAGAGCACAGAACTTTGCCTTGTATATGGCAGATACGATTCTATCCCTGACACCCCAAACATTCCTCCCATTGCCACCATGAGTGATCCCTGAGCACAGACCAGAGTCAGTCCTGAGCATTGTCTGGTGGGAAAGTCCCCCATCCCCCAATACAATGTGGACTTCTATCCTGAACAGAAGAACAGTGTTAGTGGAAAGATTGGTGAAACTTGGATAATCCGCCCCTTTAAGACATATACAGAAGTAAACTGTTATGCTAACAGAAAATATTGTACAAAGAAATAAAGGAAATGAACAATTTCTACAGATCAGTTTATAGCAATTAAAATATTAATTCTGTTTGTAATAATTGTTACTTTTAAGAGTTGTCATTAAAAAGTCAGAGCGTTGGGTCAGGGCATGAGAGAACTACCCGTATTGTTTTTGCACTTTAAAAATAGTTCTAAGCTTTCATGTGTGGGTACCTCTCAGAAAATATATTTAAAAATTCAAAAAATAAGAGTCAGGGAGATAGCATAGGGATTAAGGCTCTTGTCTAGCATGTAGTTAGCCTGTAGTTAGCATGTAGTTAGCTTAATCTACAGTACCACATAATCTCTCAACCATCATGGAAGTGATCCCCAATCACAGAGGAGGGAATAGCCACTGCTTAGAGGGTCACAACCAGCCCCCCATAATAAATACATAGATAAATATATAGATAAATAACAAATAAATAAATGAATAAATAGAAAGTCGGATTCTTAGTAGATATTTTATTAGAACAGAGTTTTAAAAAATTCATAAATTGTATTTTTAAAGGGAAATGATAATATAAATTCAGAAATAAAATGCATAGTTAGTATTTTAAAAGATGAGTAAACTGAAACTTTCAAATCACAAGATATCACTGATAAATTTAGATAAAAACAGGAGAAGGAATGAATATTGACTAGAAAATAACAGAATACTAAGGTCTCAAGTTGAAAAGGACTTACAGTAGGATAAAGCAGAATTGAAGTTTTGAAGTCTTTTATTTTAAAATATGAAGTTAACAGGTCAAAGAAATTGGTTTCTGTATTTTAAAAAGTGCTGTTATTTCATCTCTCTTACTGAAATGGGCATGCTGTTCAATACAAGTGAATCCCTGTTATTTGTGTGATAAAATTCCTTAATGGCTAATGGATCCAGAAAACTCATATTTTAAAGATGTTAGAGTTTGTCTTTCATGCATGGTAGTCAACTGTGAATGTTCACCTTTAACTCTAAGAACGTAATTAGATCACAAAGTTCATTTTTATTGTATAAATTTCTTTCATTCTGTCACTGCGGCCCAACTGTGTGGATAAAGCTGGTTTATCACACTTTGCAAGTTCTTCACTTTTAATTCTAGTCCTACCACGGTAGATTAAATTTAAGGGTCACTGAAGTCAGAAGCCACTGACCTTTGCCCTCTTAATGGTTCTCACCATTAATACTTGACCTTAAAAGCTATGTACACAATAAACCATATTTATGGGTGCAGAGGAAAGGAAAAAGCAGAAACAAAGTGGGTAGAGTGATTATTTATTTTGTCATGCTCTTCAGAGATTAGGAATGTTCACACAGTCTGCACTTCAGCTGATGAACTTGGGCTGGTTGCCTTTTAGGGTGTATGAACAGACAGAACAATACATTAGGGATGAAATTACATTTGTGGGAGGTATTTAAAATGATACCCAGTGTATTTAAATCATTCCGGGATGGCTGGTACTTCACCTCTATTAACTTCACTAATTTGAAACCTCTTGTTTTCTTTGCATATGAAAGAAGGAAAACGAAGGACACATTACATTTAAGATAAATCTAAAATTGCAAAATCTCAGCAAACCATTCAGGAATTTTGCAATATGTCTTTCATTATTCTATCTTATGAAGGTGAACAAGTATGTGGAAATCTCCAGTGTTCTGTTCCATTAATCTTGGCTATTTTTCTCTCTTCGTTAGTTTCTGAAGTTAGTTTTCTCTTTCTTAAAATTTGAACAAGGTGAATGACATTAATTTGCCACTTTTGTTTTCTTTCCTTAACACTTAATGTATCTAATTTTCAGAATATTTTATGTGCTTGATTAATTGAAAGTTGTTCACTCTTTTAAATTGGTGTGTATAACATCGAGTCTGGACAAAGAAAGTTCCTGAATTAGAATTTTCAGGACACCCAGGTTGCCCATCAATTCTGGCTCATGTGTGTATAGACACATGTGCACACATGTGTACAAATGTAGAGATAAAACAGTATATCAGTAATAGTTTCTCTTTAAAAAATGCAAATATTATGAGATAATTTTAAATATATACCTAGGTGTATTCTACATCTCAACATTTATAACTTTTTTTTAGTGAGTAGACAGTATCTTTTCTTAAGCCTGGAATAATTATTCTGGCAATACACAAGTTATCCAAAAGGAATGTACAGTGATTAAGGCAAAGAATTTCTCTTGGTCACAGATTGACAGAGAGTTCTGGGCTTATAAAAGCTCTATTTCCTCCATTAATTGTGTCCGTGCGGAGTTGTAACCAAGTAGCTGAAACAAATAAAACTTAAGTAATATTGTTTCCTTTAAAAATATTTCACTTAATTTGTGGAAGAGGTTTGAACTCATTAAACATGCACAATTCTCCCTCTTACCCCCACTACTTTTAGAGTTCCTTGGCCCCTTTTCCAGTGTCGTTCTTTTGTTTTATTTTGATTTGTCTATTTTGTTTTCTAGACCACACTCTGCCTTGCTTGGGACTTACTCCTGTGTGCTCGGTATCTCTCGTGGTGTGGCTCATGGGATCGTATGGGGTGCCAGGGATCAAATCTGGGTCAACTGCATTCAGAGAAAGCTCTATATCCACTGTACTATCTCTTCAGCCTCCACTCCAGTTCTTTTGAAACATTACAGGGTGGTACCATCCCCTTCTCCCAGTGAGAGGTGTTCTGAAGCACCCTTAATTTGGGATGGTTGGTGGGAAGGAAAGCAGAGTGCACTTAGTATGGAGTCTGCAAACCTTCCTCCTCTTTGTTTTTTCTTACCATCATTGCTCATGACAACCTGTCATATTTATACACCTATGTCAGTGAAAATTCCTAATGCCTTGAGTAAGATTCATGAATGGATGCGATGATTTGAGAAGAGAGTAATATTTCCCCTAGATCAATAGATTAATGAGAAAAGTTATGTAGCCAATTGAACAAGATAAATAGAAAAGAAAGAGGGAACTGAATTACGCAGAGGGTTTGGACATTGTTTTGTGCTAGTCTGCTGTCTCTGTCCATTTAGTACAGAGAGTTAGTCTCTGAAGCAAATCTTTTCAAATTCGAAATGTGTGGATCAAACTATTCTTCGTCCCTTCTCTTTATTATCATTGTGTGTGAAAATACACAGAAATGAATACTTACTATTGCAGTTACTGTGGACACAAAGTAATACCAGCCAGGAGAAAAAAACAACAACAATAGAGAAGCTTTAGTAAATTATTTTTGTCCCTCTTTTTCTCTCATTGTTCAGCTAAATACAGTAAAGAGACATGTGATTATATATGCCCTTGAATATCATTAAAAAGCAACAAGCTAAGAAACCTAAACAATTGCCTTTGAGTCTAATAAATCACAAGTGGAGATTACTTAATGTTCCTTGGGGCTGGAGAGATAGTGCAGTGGTTAAGGCACATGTCTGTAGGCAGGAAACCCTGGTTGATCCTCAACACAGTATGGGCATCCAAGCACTGCCAGATGTGGTCCTGGAGACCATCCCCCATAGCTGCTAGGCTGACCACTGTAAGTTCTGAGCAGCACCACATTCAAAGGCTCTTTCATTGAACTGTTCCCTCTTGGCTGCAGATTGCTGGGGTGGTGGGTGGGAGTCTCTGGGCCCCTGAGCACTTTTCTGAAGGTTTCCCAAATGTTTATAAAAAGCCAATGTGTGTACCTTGCTCTCAGAATGATAGATTCATTTACTTTTCCTTTAATTGAATGATAGGCATGTGGATTTAATTTCCATCTATTCTCTTTTATAGATCTAAGTACCAATTAAAGAACCAAGCCCCAATTTGCCCCCCCAAACACCTGCAAGTGTCAGGACTTTGAGTTTCATTATTCAGACTTTTTCTGGTAGGCTGGGTAAAACTTGATTTTAATCTTGCGACAAGTAGGAATCGAGGGCTAGAACTCGCTTTTCCTCCCAGATGCCTCATGATCAGCTGAACACAGGGAGAGCCAGTAGAGCTCTGCCCTGTGTATCTGGGCACCGAGAACCGCAAAAAGGCAGAGGAACCCCTACACTATGAGGGCTGCCATTTTCATTTTTTTTTCTACCACCGTGAGACATACAATTACAAAGGTGTTCACAATTGGTTCTTGGTAATACAGTATTCCAGCACCCATCCCTCCACTAGTGCCCCATTTCCACCACCAATGTACCCCACCCCCTCCCACATACCCCCAGGCTGCCTCAACAGCAGGTAGCCCTGTTTCCTCTCTTTCTCTCTCTGTCTCTCTCTCTGTCTCTGCATCTCTCTCCCTCTTGTTTTGCACATTGTGACTAGCCCTGCAGATAATATACACAAAGAGACTTAAAAATAAGTCTCTTATTTTTAAGTCTCTTTGTGTATATTCAATGGTGAGCTTTAATCTGCCATTACCATTTCCCACATTTAGTAAAACACTGGTATCTATTTATATCCTATTAATGAATGCAGTCATTTTATATCTGTCCTTTTCCTTCTGACTAATTTCACTCAGCATGATAGTCTCCATGTCCATCCATTTGCAGGTAAGTTTCATAATTTCATCTTTTCTGACAGCTGCATAGTATTCCATAGTGTAGATGAACCACAGTTTCTTTAGCCAGTCCTCTGTTCTCGGGCATTTAGGTTGTTTCCAGATTCTAGCTATAGTGAATAGCGCAGAGATGAATAAAGAAGTACAGATAGTGTTTCTGCTATGTGTTTTTTGGTCTCTCGGGTATATTCCCAGGAGTGCTATTGCTGGATCAAATGGGAGCTCAATGTATAGTTTTCGGAGGAATGCCCATATTGTTTTCCAAAAGGGCTGGACCAGTCGTCACTCCCACCAACAGTGGATGAGAGTCCCTTTTTCCCCACATCCACGCCAGAGCACCGGTTGTTCTTGCTGTTTTGGATGTGTGCCAGTCTCTGTGGTGTGAGATAGTACCTCATTGTTGTTTTGATTTGCATCTCCCTGATGATTAAAGATGAAGAGCACTTTTTCATATGCCTTTTGGCCATTCGAATTTCTTCTTTTTTGGAAGCTTCTGTTCATTTCTTCTCCCCATTTTTTGATGGGGTTGGCTATTTTTTTCTTGTGAAGGGCTACCAGTAGGGCCACCATTTTCAACATCCGGACTCCACAACTCGCCAGAGCTCCACCCAAGATAAAAGTCCATCTCAAGCCCTACTCATCAGAGTCCCACCCTAGAAAGAAGCCTATTTTAAGCCCAGGTATGCTTGAAACAGAGACACAGATACATGGGGCAGAGCTACTACTGGCTCTTCCTGTGCTGAGCTGATCATGAGGCATCTGAGTTCTAGCCCTGACCCGCCATCCCAATAGAGCCTTGCAAGAAACCAGAGGAACCCCCACACCATGAAGGCCGCCAATTTCAACATTTGGACTCCACAGCCCATCAGAGATAAGCCGATCTCTCCCTATTGTGCATAGTCACTTTGCAGCTGCGTGTTTCATCAGTAAACGCACAACCTGTGAGCCTACCACTGAGAGTATATCACCCACATGGCAGAGCCTGGCAAGCTAACCGTGTCATATTTGATATGCCAAAAACCAGTGACAGTTATAGACCTCATTCCCATGACCTGAATGAATGGTTTGAGGCTCTTTATGTTCCCTTTGAGGGCAGTTGCCCTTGGGCTGCACTAGCATGCAACAGGAAGTATGGAGATGTTACTTTCACTCGCTAGAGCAAATCCATGAACAATGGGAACACAAGTGACAAGTGATACAAGTGACAGGTAGGAAGTACAGAACTATGAGTTTCACTCATCATATTGAATAGTCCATGGAAAATAGAAAATGATGTTTGCTTTAGAATGAATTGGTTTCTAATTTCCTCAGTTTCTTGTTCTCTCTTCAATTCCTCGGAGGGAAGAACACAGTTATAAATGCTTGTAGACAGTGTATACTGCATGAATCTATTTCTAGGGTATTATTTTCTCTCTTTATGGTAACATTATAATTTAATTTTACAGAAACCAAGGAAATATAGATGGAAACTTCCTTATTCAGTGACAAACTGTATTTCCTAATTTTAAGTCTCTTGGTCAAAAACAAGAACAGAGTTTAAGAAAATAATAAAGTTATGAATTATAGGATGCTATCTTGATTTATCCAAAATTTGTTTCAATGTTTATAATTTTGTCTTTAAAATATATTGTGGTTTGGTGCTGGTGTGATAACACAGCGGGTAGGGCATTTGCCTTGCACGTAGCCAACCCGGGTTTGATTCCTGGCATTCCATATGGTGCCTTGAGAAATGCCAGGAGTAATTCCTGAGTGGAGAGCCAGGAGGAAACCCTGAGCATTGCTGTGGTGACCCAAAAACAAAAAAAAAAAAAAAATTTATTGTGGTAAGACACAGACCATCAACTATTTTTAAGCATACAGTACAATAATATTAAAGTACATTCATGATGTTGAACATTCATCACTTCGTTTCTATGAAACTTTTATCATTTACAAAGAATATCTCTATATCCATTACACAATAACTTCAATGTCATTCTCCCTTTAGTCTTTGGCAACTTCCATTTTATTTTCTATAAGTTTTTCCATTCTAGGTATCCTCTCTAAGAAGTATATTATTTTATGTTTATAATTTTATTATGATGATTCTCATGGGTGTGAAATGGTTACTTACTCCCATCTTCATCCCATCTTCATTTGTATTTTTCAAGTGATTAGAGTGCTAAGTATCCTTTCATGTATTTTTTAACCTTTTTTAAACAGACGTTTGTAAAAATTGTCTTTTTTTGGGGAGTCATACTCAGCAATGCTCAGGGTTTACTCCTGGCTCTAAACTCAGGAATTATTCCTGGTGGTGCTTGGGGAACAATATGGGATGCCGGGGGATGGAACTTGGGTCAGCCGCATGCAAGGCAAATGCCCTACCCACTGTGCTATCTCTCCCACCTTGATTGTTCATTTTTAAATTTATTTGTTAATTTTTACTTTTGAAGAAGTTGTTGCAGGACACCTAAGAGTCTCTGCATCTGCCCTGGATTGCCTACTACAGGTCACTTCATAGATAGGGGGTAGTTTAAATGTGACAATTTATCTGACCATGTATTCTGTACTAGCTAGTATAAATATTTTCTCATGCTACCACAGTCATTGTGGAACTAGCTAGATCTTACCAGCATATTTGCCTGGCCACATTGGATCTCTAAGTAATTAGGTCAGAGAGAAATGGTTTGCCTCCAAGCAAGCAAGCATGGCTCCCTGATAACTCAAAGGCAACTAAAATACAAAACTACCGTGAGGTAGAGGAGACTTATGTGAAGGCTTGGAGAAATATTTAACTGGCATTATTATAGTCTTTGGTACAGAGGCATGCCATCTCGGAAACCCCCTTCTCTACCCTATTAAGGCATTTCCAGGCAGATCTTGGCTCAAGACATTAGTATGTAAAAGGGTCTAGGAGAGGTGCTGGGAGAAATTACCTGAGGGCATTTGACCCTCCCTCCTTCCTTGTTGGGTGACACCCTATTTAGCTTCCAGCTACATTTAGCTTACAGCTCCTCCCAGCTCTGCTATTGAGGTTTTGAATCAGCTCTGGTTTTTTGTAAACAGCCAGAAGGCCTCCTGAAGTTGCTATATCTCTATAGAGCTATTTTCCTGTTTTCATCTCTAGATAGCCCAGCCCACAACAGGCTGGGCTGGGAATTTTGGCGGATTCTATAAAATAAGCTGCAAGAAGAAAGAAGCTCTCTTTTGCCATTTCGGCTTCCCTTGGTGTTTTGCTTCTCTGTCCTCTCCATTCTTTGTTAGGCTTCAACACATGGTGGCTGCCATCTTGGCCTACATGTGGCTGGGGCCTAGCTGGGAACCCAGAGTCCAGAGGTTTTCCCTGTTCTTGGATTGTATATTGGAACCTGTGATAGTAAAGCCCTTTTAAAACTGCATTGAATTCCTGAGTTTTCATCCATTCCTGGCTGGCTTCAGAGGTAGAAGGGAACTCGCTTCCCGGTACTGTTGGGGACCCCAGCAGCTTCCCTGACAGTTTTAGAAGTTCTTAGTATATTCTAATTACCCTTTTATGTGTATTCTAAAGATGTATATTCTGATCATCTTTTTTCAAATGATTCTAAATTTACTCAAATTATTCTGCTACATTATTTGGTTATTTCACATATGTATGGATGCAAATTTCACTTTACATTTGTGTATGATACAAAAAATGTATTTTTTATAAAAATTACAAAAGAAGTAGTACATGTTGAGCTTGAAAAATAATCAACTCGGCCAAAGCCAACATTTGCATATTTAATTATATAAATGATTTTCATTATTTTCATGAATCTTAATTATTAATGTAACTTTTAAATTGGTTTATTTGATCACTGATAGCTGTCTGTATGTTCCCAAGTGAAAAAAAGAAGCAATTTGTATTAACATTGATGCAAATGGAACTTGATAATTAATTTTTGTGTCACTGGAAGCAGCTTGCTTGGGTTGAAGTAACTGGCAGTTATAATGTGTGGTTTTGGCTTGTTTAACCTCTTGAAACCTCACCATCCTCAACTGAAAATTGGGATAATAATAGATAATAATAGACTGCTGTTAGGATTAAGTGGGTAAATCTAATGAAGTATCTGACAGTTCTTAGCTTCTAAGAAGAACCCAGTTGGCACTGAAGAATTGTTCTGATCAGCAAAGGAACCTCAAAAGATAATTACCTTCACTTAAAGATGGAAGATTTAACTTTAGTTTACCAGTACATTGCTAGGAGATTATCAGAACATCTCAGAGATTAAGAAATGAATAAGCAATTTCCCTGGGTCAAGGCCGATGACATATTTTAAAATAAGGTAATGTCAACTGAATCTTAGAAGTTATTGAATATTTAAGTATTTCTGTTTAGAAATTTTATAATTAGTATTATATACCTCAGTACACATTAACTCAAAAGCTCTATGTGCCTTTACTTGGTAATAATGGCAAAATTCTAAATGTATAGATGTTTATGATGTCTAAGAATTTAGGTTCAGAACTTTGCTTAAAATCCAATACCACCATCCCATCTAAGTCCCTGGTAATCATAGAGATGTTAAAAGGATTATAAAATTAATTAATCATAACTTATTAATGATAAATTAATTAAAATATTATTAATCATAAAGTCATATATTGGTTAAGTGAATTAAAATTATATTTTTAGGATTGAAGAAACAGGTATTATTTATGAGGACTTTACTTAATGATCTTTATGTCAGAAATAGCTACTGGGGCACCAAGAACTGTACAGGTATTAAGACTCTTGCTTTTCAGTCAACTAACTCCTGTTTGATCCCTGGAACTACACATAGTACCAGGGAGCAAAGAGGAGTTCCAACTACGATCCCTGAGGAGTGCTAGGAGTTATCCATGAGCATTGGTGGGTGTTCCCCTCAAAACACAGCCACTGGTGAAAGTGTAATTTCTATGACTGAGATAGTACTGGGTAGTTAAAACTCTCTAGCCCTCTTGGAGGCTTTGAGAATCCAATAATAATACTTAATTCCTGGAATAATTTTGAAAACATCACTTTCATCACATAATATTGGTATCATTCTCCATTCCAAACTCTAAGAAATTGATACTTGTAAGGAGTAGTGTAAAAGAGTAGAGATTTCTTTTGCTTTTGGAGTCATATCCGACAATGCTCAGGGGTTTCTCCTGGCTCTCTGCTCAGGAATTCTCCTGGCAGTGCTCGGGGGACTATATGGGATGACAGGGATTGAACCTGGGCCAGCTGCATGCAAAGCAAAAGCCCTACCTACTGGACTATAACTCTGGTCAAGTAGATATTATTAATGAAGGCCAATATACAGCATGTGGACCTAAAGAATAAATTGAAATCACCATTAATGCTCTAATCACAGAGAATGATGAGTACTATTGCTTTACATAAATTGTAAAGTATTTATATCAAGCATGTCTGAACAGCACACATATACACAAATAGAAATAAGTATATATTACCCAACAATTTAAAATATTTTTTGTTTCGTTTATGGTTTTCGACCACATCTGGTGATGCACAGGAGTTACTCCTGGTTCTGCACTCAGGAATTAGTCTTATGGTTCTTGGAGGACCATTTGACGCCACAGATGGAACCTGGGTCAGGCAAGTGCAAGGCAAGCACCACCACCACCACCCCATTTTAAAGTTTTAAATCTATCATTTAAAATTCTTTCTCCTTACCTTTCTCTTCCCCTTACCCTCGTTCTTTTCTTTTTTTTTATTATTTTTAAATATCCCTTTACAAAATATGCAGATCAGCTCGTATTTTATTGAAATTAGTTAAAGGCAATTGTAAGAATGAAGAACAAAGAGCAAATACCCTTATCTTCATGCCTATTAACAGCATATGTTGATATTCGGGCAACATAACAAGTTCTGCAGATGGAGTTATCACTGCAACGAAAAAGTAGCACAGATTATGCTCTCCCTCTGGCCTTTACTCAGTTTTGCATGATGAATGGATGTGAGAAGTCATCATTAGAGAACATAATGGTCTCTGATGATGTATTTATGACATGGAAAGATGTCATGTGATGAAGTGTTTACAACGTGTAATGAGGTTGTGTAACAGTCTCTTTACAGCCCACAATTACATTGACTAATTTCTTATAAAAATACTCAGCAACAAGCTCTCGCCGTGCACGTGCTTGATAGCCTAGCAGTTAGTAACTGACGACTCTAAGCTGCAAAAATCAAGTATCTTGAATGACTCAGTGTACATGGCATATAAAAAACAGTCTGGGTGTTTAGTTAGTACAGTTTAAGAAGTGCTCTTATTGGAGGTGAATAAAGTAAGTAATGTAACACATATGTGCCAAATACCCTAATGAGTTGGAGAACTTGAAAGATAGCTTTACACCAGAAATAACCACTAGTAATATATATATTAAACACTCTCAATATTATATATACCCATATATATTTTTTCATTTGTTTCTGTCTGATTATTTTATTAATTCACTGTACTTCAGTTCCAAGAACTAAGCAATAATATTCGCATAAAAAGGGACCATTAGAGGCCACTCATACTTCAGTGACCTGGTTGTAATGATATACTTTAGTGTGGGGTTCTTTTATATTATATGAATTTATTTATCTTTTGTTGGGGAAGCAGGGAAATATAAGTACACCTGCTCTGACATCCAGGGTAACATCTACACCTGATTCTTCACTTCACACTTTTAATTATCTCTAATTTATCCCTTATTCTGCTTTATTATCTAGAGAGGACTACGACTCCAGTACGGTGCTCTGAAGGCTAAATATGAGACAGAAAACGCCTTTCATGTGAAGTTATAAATCTATTTTCATATGTGACTACAAAGATGAATGAGGTAGCTTGGGAACAGGAGCAGATAAAGGACTAAGATATTGAGATGCAGAACTTGAAATAAATCCAGAGCCTCTTGCCAGGACACGGACTGCACAATGGTGAGAAATGCTAGATCTATCCCAAAGTTCTCTGAAAATTGAAGCAAAGCAAGGAAATAGGATGATAAATAGAGAAAGAAAAAAATGATGTAGAAATATCATCTTGCACTTTCATCTGAATATGAATGAACTGTTGGAAAGGTTAAAAAAGGGTCTAATTTGAAGAAAAGAAATGCATTATTAGTCTAATAAAATATTTTTTGTGGTTGAACTAAAAGAAAGACAAAGCAGGGATGCAACATTTAGCTTACAAATTCTTTTGGAAGTGTTGTCTGACTGAGTCAGTAAATATGCCAAATTAGTTCAATTTCATAATGTTTCAAAGGGCTTCCTTTCTTTGCCAATAAAGAATTCAACCACTGGACTAGAGCCGTTAACAACTGGATCCCATGGTATGTCAAAAGAACACGAGACCGCCCATCTACAAGATGGTCAGATTTCTTTGTCAAGACCCTGAATGAATGGTTTGAGGCTCTTCGTATTCCTGGAGCAAGCAGATGACATTGGGCTACACTGGCATGTGACAGGGACAAATGGAAATGTTACTAGCACCCACTTGAGCAAATTGATGAATAACGGGATGTCAAGTGATCAAGTGATCAAAGAATTCAACAGGAATTTGACACCATATAACATAGACTGGAAGTAATATGACCAGATCCTATCATCATTTTATGTATTTGCATAAGTATTTAGATTTCTAACACATTTTACATAGGAAGTAACTCAAACTGCAGAGTTTGTTAAGCACATAATCTGGAGAAAGCATGTTTGCTTTCTTTTCTTTTGTAAATTCTAGGCAGCAAAGACCTTAGAAGTTACCTGATTACTTCAAAAAATATAGTGAGTTAACTGAGAGATAATGATTTCTCTTTCTAGATCTGAAACTATCAAGAAAAATTCTGATTTCCTCAGGTATTATGGAGGTACCAACCAGCCTAATCCTAACTTAAGAACTACATAACTGTGATTATACAGAATACCTGGGCTGGATTTCATTTTCCTTATCTTGCTATACAATTGAAATTGTTCATAGGGATATAAAAGACCACACAAAGAGATCTGTCACAAAATGGTGTTAAAGTTGAGTGCCATGTCAAGACAGCTATGCCTGTCTACTAACTTGGTTTCATGACACAGAAACATTTTACTAGGATATCACTTGACACGTATTTTCTTGAGTTCTTGTCAGGAAAGCATTCATTTCAACAATGCCAAAGATGCAATCAATAACTTAGAATATGGTCTCCTAATCCTCTGTGTCTTGCAGGTTTCCTCCTATTCCCCAGATCTCCTAATGGAAAGAATGTAGCATAAAGAGGAAGAATTGAATCTAAACAGTTAAATTGGATGTGAAGACTAGCAACATTCTGTCAATGATACATTAGGACAGTTGAGTCAGAATGCTCTGGCTATTATTTTGTTTGTCTGCCATAAGTGATTTATTCACTCACTTTATTTCAGTTAGTTCTGAGAACTGAGCAATAATAATCACACAATAAAAACCACAGGAAGCCACTGGTAAATCTGTGACCCAGAGTCATGATATATTTTAGTGTGGGGGTAAGTGGTCTTTTATAGCTTAATAGATGGATAGAATATCAGGGCGAGGTTGAATGATGTATTAAGAAGGATGGGAAAAGTTGATAGTACTCTAGGTGTAGATTTGTATTCCTGATATTTTGGTAGGTTTTAAGAATAGATCAGTCATTGACTTGCTGAATGAGAGGGAGAGGAATGTTTCATTAGTTTCTTTTTTTGCTGTTAAGTTCAAAGTAAGAAATAAGTTAAAGTTGGGGCCGGGCGAGCCCAGTGGTAGGGCATTTGCCTTGCACGTGGCAGGCCCGCCGCCCGGGTTCGACCCCGGCATCCCATATGGTCCCCCGAGCACCGCAGGAGTGATTCCTGAGTGCAGAGCCAGGAGAAACCCCTGAGCATTGCCGGGTGTAACCCAAAAAGCAAAAAAAAAAAAAGAAATAAGTTAAAGTGAGAAATAAGAGTAAGAAAAATGACCAGTGAGAAACTTTTGGAGTAATATAGTTTTCAAGTAATAGGATAAAGATGGAGGTACAGAAGATATTAGAAGAGCAACTTAATATAAAGTTCAAATTTCATTCAGGTATCTGTGATTCACAGAACCATTGATAGAGCAATTTTCTATTAGATGCATAAACAAATGCGTGAATGTGATCACTTGATCATTTGACATCCCGTTATTCGTCAATTTGCTTGAGAGGGCACCAGTAATATTTCCATTTGACCCTATCATGTGCCAGTGTAGCCCAATGGCATGTGGTTGCTTCAGGAATACAAAGAGCCTCAAACCGTTGATTCAGGGTATTGATGAAGAAGTCTGACCATCTTGTAGGTGGGCGGCCACATGATCTTTTGACATCCCATGGGATCCAGTCAGTAACTGCTCTAGTCCAGCAGTCATCTCCAAATCGCATTACATAGTCCAGCCCATCTTATTTGCCATGCCTTGGCAAACAAGACAGCATCCCTGACTCTGGAACAGCGATGGAAGTGGAAGCTCCAGATTCCTTCTTTCACTTGAGTGAGATATGATATTCCAAGAATAGCTCTTTCGATTCCTCTTTGGGAGACCCAAATAGCATTCTCATCCTGCTTTCCTTAGGGCCCAGGTCTCTGAGGCGTATGTTAATGCAGGGAGAATGGTAGAGTTTAAGAGATGTGCCCGGAGCCGGAGGTTCTTTGTCTTTTTAGCTATTTCTTCGATACTTTTGAAGGCATACCATGCCGCTCTCTTCCTCCTGCGCAGCTCATCAGGTTTTAGGTCATTCATCATGTTGACTTCTCGGCCTAGGTACACATAACTGCTGCATTCAGAGACATTTGTTCCATTGAGAGTGAATGGGGCCCCTGGAACTAGTTCATTTTTCATGAACATAGTTTTGCTGAGGTTCAACTGTAGACCTATTTTTTCATACTCTCAGTCTAAGTCAGCCAGCATTTGTGCTGCTTGGCTAATGTTTGGTGTTATTAGAATGACGTCATCAGCGAAGCAGAGGTGGTTTAGTTGCCGACTATCTATCTTCACTCCCATTCCTTCCCATTCTAATTGCCGCATGATATTCTCAAGGGTGGCACTGAAGAGTTTTGGTGAAATGGTATCACCCTGCCGAACCCCTCTTTTGACATTGATGATCACTCCTTTGTAGAATGGTGAGATCCTGGTGGTGAATCTGTAATACAGCTCAGGAAGGATCTTGATGTATTGGGTTTGAACACCCTGTTTGGCTAGCGCTTTGATGACTACTTCAGTCATGTGAATGTGATATTTCCAGCAAAGACTCAGGAAGTGTCTGTCTGACTTTAAATAAAATTTGAAAGTTTTGTTTCACTTTTCCTTGGAATTCCAAAAGAAATTATGGAATGTTTATATCCTCCTGTATAAGAGCGTGTGTGTAAAATACATTTGACATGGCTTTTAACTATTACCCTTCCATAAACTTCAAGGATACATGAAGTCAACATCCAATTCTGAAGACCTAAAATTGCTTCATTAGTGCTGCACAGTATCCATAAGTGTTCTGGAATTCTAAGTTGTATCAATAAAAGGGTTTTCATATTTTTGCTTACAGAGCTTTTAAAAGTGGAATAAAGGTGTAAACTTTTTCAGCCTTTAAGAGAATCTCATTATGGTCTCACCTTAAAGGGTCAAGATAAAATAAAAAAAGGATAGAGATAAAAAACTCAATAAAAATTCTTGTTGAAAACACAGTATTCAGTATTATTTTGTATATTTTCCAAATATTTGGAAAATTTACAATCTTTTCAGAAACCGAATAATAGGGGCCAGGTGTGACCCAAAAGGAAAAAAAAAGCATTGATTTTATAATTGAGGGCCAATTATAAAAACAATCAAATAGCAATATTTAAGATCTTTTGTTTGTCTTTGTGTGGAGAGGTGGGACACACCTCTCAGCACTTCAGGTTTAGTTATGGCTTTGCTTTCAAGTTTTATTCCTGGTGGTGCTTGGGGGACCTTATAGAATGCCATGAATTGAACTTGGGACAACCAAGTATATAGCAAGTATATAACCCTAACCTGCTATACTGTGTATCAATTCCTTTCCATTTATTTTTCATTTGTCTTGTCTGTAAGAGGAGATATTATTACTTCTTTTCTAAAATGTTATAGGCCCAAATGTATTTCTTTGTATGATCTCTTTAGAATGGAACTGATGAGTGACTTCTCTAATTCCCTTGAGCAAGTCAACCATAAAAATGTTTTCATGATAAGCACTTAAAAACTTGATTGTGTCTTTAGTCTGGGAAGTGAAGTGCTTTTTTTCCATTTTTTGGGTCACGCCTGGCAACGTTCAGGGGGTTACTCCTAGCTCTTTGCTTAAAAATTACTCCTAGTGGAGTCCGGTGGACCATAAGGGATGCCAGGGATCAAACCCAGGTCAGCCGTGTGCAAGGAAAATGTCCTACCTACTGCACTATCATTATGGCCCTGTGAAGTGTTTTTAAGGCCTTAGTTGCTATGCTGCCTTTAGAATTTTTCTTCCATAGTTTGGAAATCTACTGACAATCAAGACTTGACAATGCTGCTACATTGTGTAATGCTATAACAAATGTAAAATACTTTTCTCAGTATTGAATTGTATATTCAGGTATTTGAAATCTTATGGATGAGTAAATTGAGGCTCAATATATCACAGAAATATACTGTTGTATTATATATGTCATGCACCCTCTTGCTGGATTTCTCTTGTTTCTTATTAATCACTAGGGAAAATATTTCTGGTAAAATGTAAATTTTTGTGATTGAATTTGAGGTATTGAATAAATAATACCAGTGTTATCTGATTTTTTTGTTTTGTTCTGAGGCCACACCTGGAGATGCTCAGAGGTTCTCTTGCTTTGCACTCAGTTATTACTCCTGATGGTACTAAGAGACTATATGGGATGCCAGATATTGAACTCAGGTTGGCAGTGTGCAAGGCAAGCACCCTACCCACTGTATCACTCTGGCCCCAATATCAGTGTCGTCATAACTGAATCTTAAACCTAGAACCTCATTATGAAGATAATTTGCTTTGGAAGAAGTTTCAGAAATTAAAACATTATTTTTTCAATTTTTATATTTTGATAGCTAAAATGTTACAGAGTATTTTTTTTGATTTGTCAGAGTCAAGAAAATCCACATTTATTGTCATATTTTTTTCCCAGCAGAAAAATCAGAGGGAGAAAAGGAAATGGTTTGTATTTCAAAGATAATATGGTTGTGAACGTTAGAGAGGATTAAAACTCAAAATACTGGTGAAAAGAAAGGGATTTCCTTCCTTTGCTGGACCCTGCTTATCCACCAAACTCTGGATATGGCCTTTTGAGGTAGGAGCAGTGGGAAAGTGACAGGCCAGCAGGCTGAGAAATCACAAGCACGTCAGTCCCAGGACTTAAAATGAAATAAAGCTTTCTGCGTCCAAGGCCCTGGCTTGTCACAGGTCACTGATTCCAGGGAAATTAACACAAAGGAAAACAAGATTTGCATCAAGCACATTAAGTTTTTTTTAATTTTAAAAACCAGTGATGGTGGGAAGGTGCAGGGGAGAGATCATATTTCTAACAGGCAGAAAGTATATAATTTGACTTGCTTTTAAATATAAATTATAAACTGCATGTTTTAATTGAATGAGAATTAAAATATATCTGAATCATATTTAGTGTCATTCGTGAACAAAATTCCTAAGTTATTATGAATTTTGCTAGACAATTGAGGAAAGCTTAACTTAGAATGGCTCCTGAGTTATTTATTACTTTTGAGGAAATAGATTCCAATCAGGCAGGTATTACTTTGATATAAAGAATATATACCACGGAGCATGAAAAGAATAATATTTTCTGGTTTTCCCAGGTTACATTGCAATAATTATATTTACTATAATCAATAAAATGTACCAGCCAAATTTATTGAAGTGTCAATTTCCTATTGCATAATTTCCCTTGGGAAACTTAATTTTTAATTCAAAAAGAAAAGTGCAAGATTTGCCTTACAGATGCCAATAAATGTGTGAGGTTAAGGAAAGAACAGGATTCCTTATAGAAATCAAAGTGAGGCTTCAAACAATTCCCTTACCAATTTTTACTATTTCCATGAGCTGACTCATTGTTAATTTTGCAAGAGATTGGGATCTTGACATAGCCAATATATAGTGTTTCATTTTGGCCTAGATTGCAGAGTGGTGTATTGGACAGTAAGATTTGATAACTTTCATCATATCCAACAGTCAAGAGAACTCAAGGGTGGGGAATGTTATAGTTGGCTTGCAAAAGTTGTACAATAAAAGGAAGTGAGTCCATGAATTTGTCTATGGGGATAATTTACAACCATTTATACACCAGTATTTGGAATAGAATTTGAGTCCGGATGGACTTTAAAAAATGAGCATGAGAGCCCCACTAATGAAGATGAAGAAACTTATTGGCAGCATTAGGAATTTTGGGTAGTAGTTATTTGATGCATGGTTACATTGATTGCAATCATATCCTTTGTTCTTCCCTCCCTGTATCCAAACTCATTGCAGCATCACTTGTAGTTCTCATCTCAGCCTGAAATTCTCTTCCTCAAATTTGGCTTAGCTCTATCCCTCCCTGGAATTCTGCCCTCTCCTCAAATGTCACCTCTCAGACAGATCTTTCATCTCCATCCTATCACTTTTCAATGTTTAGTCTATATTTCATATACACATTCACATATACATACAAATAGAATGTAAGCATGATAAGCATGAATGTGTTTTTATTTCCACTGCTCTGAGTCTAAGATCTAAAACAATGCCTGGTTCTTAGTAAATTCTTGATAAATATTTGCTGAGTAAATAAATGAACGAACAAGAAACCAATGGGAGCTCAACATCTAATTTGCAATAAAAAATGTGTCCTCTTATATAATTCTTAAACCAGAAGATTCTCTGGGGTATGTGTGTATGTGTGTATGTGTGTGTGTGTAAAATAGATCCACACAACCTTTTCATGAGGACCCACATGACCAGTATTCTCTCGATAAATGTCATATTTTCTCAGGATCCTAGGGTCTTTCTTGAAACACTTGTGATTTTATTTCTCTACCACATATTACTTGAGGTAGGGAAAGGTCGTTGACTTTCAGATGGGCTTTAAGAGTAGAATTTTTAAAGCATGACAATACTGTAAACTGAAGTATTGCAATGAAGTAGCTGCTGGGCTTGAGCTCCAAGGAAACTTTCTATGTCACAATAGGTTTATGATGACAGCCTTTCTTTGAGGCTTGTGGAGAAGCACATACACCTTTTCCCACATGCTTTCTTCCTGTTCTGAGGTCATTTAGTTCATATATCATTAGAGCTGGACAAGATCTTAAAAATGATCTAATCTAATCCAACACCCTCATTTTACAGATGGGGAGAGAGATGGAGAACATTAATCAAGTTTTCTTAAGTTCACGTGGAAAGTGTTATTGTTTAAGTTTGGTGATGTTGGTGCACGTGCATATTGCATACATGGCCATGTGTGTATGATATCTGAAGTATGAGATGTTGCTAGATTAAGCACATACAAAGCAAAACACAAATATTCTGAAAACTGTATATATTCTATCTCTGAACTTGATATTGTTGAACATCAGGAGTATTCTGTTGAGAATAGCAACCCTGAGATGTTTAGTCCACTCCCTCCCTTTTATAAAAAATAAAAATAAATAGAAATGGGAGATATTCCCACATACTTCTTAATTGTCATAACGCAGCTCCATCATGCTGTCAAGGAGAGTAGCCTAAAGATTTTACACTCACAGAAGCCAATGGAACGGAGTGACTGCAGTTTTAAATCACTTGCTTTGTGGCAAATAAATTTCTTTTTATAATTCAGTTTCTCATTTTCATTTCCACAGAAAATAGAGTCAATTGGATCTGAGTTCATCATGTCCACCAAGACCATTCATGGGAAGTCACAGTTCCAGAAAGCTGAAGCAAAACGTTGGACATGGGAATCTCCTGGTGGACAGTTCCACAATGAAATTGACCATACCATCTTCAATCGACGGTTTTGTCTGACCTATGTTGCTGTCATCCCCAAATTCCAAACAAGATCAGACCACCCACCGTCTCCTTCCTGCAAAATTCTACTTCACGCAATGGGGGAAAAAGGCTTCAAAGTTTAAGAAGAGAATTCCCAGAATCACCACCAACTGGGAACTCTTTGGCACCATTTCAGCAACATGGGAAGATACCATCATTGACGACATCGATGAAGAATACAACCAATTGGTTCAGCACCTCCATGATTGTGCAAAGAATGCTGAGAGAGAGAAAGACACAAATGGACACCTGTCTTCAAAAACTCTGGAGCTCATTCGCCAACGTGGCAAGGCGCGAGCCTCACGTGACCAAACGCTAATGTCCAAGCTTGCTAAACAGTACAGAGAAGCGATAAAAGAAGACCTCAAAGACAGAAGAGCAGAAATACTGGAAGATGCAGCAGAAGCTGGGAAAAGCATTCGCATCGCCCACCTGTCCTTCGCGAACTATAAGACCAAGATGACTGCCCTCCAACAACCTGATGGATCTATCACATCTTCCAGAAAAGCAATGGAGAAGATTATCCATGACTTCTACTCAGATCTCTTTGATAGCCACATCCACCTGCCCACATACCAAACTCCACAGGATGGATATATCATTCCCAACGTTCTCCCTTCTGAAATCCGACATGCCATTTTGTCGGTAAAAAGGGAACAGCACCAGGCCCAGACAAAGTCAGACCGAACACCTGAAGAATCTGCCTTCAGTACTCATCAACATACTTGCTTGGCTCTTCACACGCTACCTGTCCAAATGCAAGGTGCCCTCCCAATGGAAAACCAGCAGTACAGTTTGACTGTTCAAGAAGGAAGACATTCACGACATCAGGAACTATCTCCCCATCTGCCTGTTGTCCGTCATCTACAAGCTGTTTACACGAGTCATCCTGAACAGGATTGGCAAAACACTGGATGAAGGGACAAGCATACGAGCAAGCTGGCATCCTGAAAGGATTCAGCACAATCGACCATATCCACACAGTAACCAAGCTCATCGAGGTTTGTAGGGAGTACAAGATGCCTCTCTCTCTCACATTCATTGATTTACAGAAGGCCTTTGATTCTGTGGAGAGTGAAGTAGTCATCGAAGCCCTAGCCAAACAGGGTGTTCAAACCCAATACATCAAGATCCTTCGTGAGCTGTATTATGGATTCACCACCAGGATCTCACCATTCTATAAGGAAGTGATCATTGATGTCAAAAGAGGGTTTCGACAGGGTGATACCATTTCACCAAAACTCTTCAGCGCCACCCTTGAGAACATCATGTGACAATTAGAATGGGAAGGAATGGGAGTGAAGATAGATGGTCTTCAACTTCACCACCTCTGCTGCACTGATGACATCATTCTAATAACACCAAACATTAGCCAAGCAGCACAAATGCTGGCTGACTTCGACCGAGAATGTGGAAAGAATGGTCCATTGCTGAATCTGAAGAAAACTATGTTAATGAAAAATCGGACTAGTTCCAGAGGCCCCATTCACTCTCAATGGAACAGACATCTCTGAATGCAGCAGTTATGTGTACCTAGGTCGAGAAGTCAATATGATGAATGACCTAAAACCTGAGCTGCGCAGGAGGAAGAGAGTGGCATGGAATGCCTTCAAAGGCATCAAAGAAATAGCTAAAAGGACAAAGAACCTCTGGCTCTGGGCACATCTCTTTGACTCCACCATTCTCCCTGCGTTAACATATGCCTCAGAGACTTGGGCCCTACGAAAGCAGGATGAGAATGCTATTCGGTTCTCCCAGAGAGGAATTGAAAGAGCTATGCTTGGAATATCACGCCTCACTCAAGTGATGAAGGAATCTGGAGTTCCGACCTCCGCTGCTATTCCAGAATCAGAGATGCTGTCTCATTTGCCAAGGCATTGAATATCAGATGGGCTGGACATGTAATGCGACTTAGAGATGACTGCTGGACTAGAGCTGTTACCGACTGGATACCACGGGATGTCAAAGATCACATAGGTGTCCACCTAAAAGATGGTCAGACTTCCTTGTCAAGACCCTGAAGGAACAGTTTGAGGCTCTTTATATTCCTGAATCAACCAGATGCCATTGGGCTACACTGGCACGTGATAGAGTCCAATGGAAATGTTACTGGTGCCCGCTCGAGCAAATCAATGAATAACGGGATTCAAGTGATCAAGTTATCAAGTGCTTATTGATCACTGTAAGAAAACGCCAGTTAATAAAATCTTTAAAAATTTCTTTTGCAATATTTTTGGTACAAAGAAAAAACAACCTATACGAATTATTCTTTCTTATTTATTTGTTTTTGGTTTGTGGGCCAAAGCTTGTGGTGTTATCGGGCTACTATGGTGCTAACTAACCTCTGAACCTAGAAATGTTCAAGGGACCATTCAGAGCTGAGGATTAAATCCAGGCCTTCTCCGTGCAGTTTCAAGAACTTAACTACCTTTCTGGGCATTGTTCTTTCTTCTTTGAAGGTGACTTCTTGGTGGCATCTCTCTGCATATGAATCAGCAAGAAATAGATAAGAATCTAGCTTACATAAACTGCTCAAAGGATTATTTCATAATTGTCATATGTGCATTCTTATGTTATTTTTAAATAACAGAAACATGACTGATATGTAACCGAATTAAAACTATTATTATTATTATTGCTTTTTTGGGTCACATCTTGTGATGCTGAGAAGTTATTCCTGCCTCTTTGCTCATGAATTACTCCTGGTGATGGCTGGGGACCATATGGGATGCCAGGTTGGCCACATGCAAGCAAATGCCCTACCCGCTGTGCTATCACTCCGACCCCTACAAAACATTTTAATATGTTAAAGATATTTCCATAAATTTAAGATGTCTTGATGTTATTATCTAGAATTTCTTCCTCTATTCCTTTGAACTATTTACCTTCCTCAAAATATATATGCTTTATTCCTTATTTAAAGAATAAAAGGTGTGAGATTTGTTTGCCATCAAATCAGACAAATGTTAAAAAATTTTATTTTGAATTTAATTTTTTGCAGAGATTATATTGCAACAACAGAGATTATTAAAACCACTATAATACATAAACTGATTTATCTTTTCCACCAAAGATATGTATAATTTTGCCTCATTGTAAATATGCCTTTTATCACTTAATTTAACATTAAATTTTAGAATTAATATTAAATGTTTAATTTTTAAAAATGTAGAAGAGGGAACAATGCTTTCTCATTCTGGTAATTCACTTGTATCACTGTATCACTTGTCTTCCCATTGTTCATCAGTTTGCTCGAGTGGGCACCAGTAACATCTCTATTCATTGGGAATGAGGTCCATTATTATTACTGTTTTTGGCATATTGAATACACCACGGGTAGCTTGCCAGGCTCTGCCTTGGCTCTGGGTTCATCCTGGGGGCCCAGTCTTTTCTATGTCAGACCACCAATCATCCAGGGCCCACGGGGCAGAACCCTGTGTGTAGACACACCTGTCTCCTATCTATCACCTGCTGATGCAGCCGGGCACCGCAGCCACACTGTAACAGCTAAAGGGGCAGATTCTGGTAATTAGGAAATAAAATATCAAAGTGGTTTAATTGTGAACTCATAAAAACTTTAGCAGGTCTATGTAAATGGCATTATAAGAAATTTGTGGGAGCACAGACTGTCGGGGATGCTGCCTGGGTCCCCGACAGTGCCGGGAAGTGAGTTCTCTTCTACCTCCGAGCCGGCAGGGAATGGATGAAGACTCAGGAATCCAATGCAGTTTTAAAAGGCTTTACTTATCACAGATTCAGGCATACAAATCAACAATAGGAAAAACCCTGTGCTTAGGATTCCTGGCTAGAACCCCAGCCACGTGTAGGCCAAAATGGCGGCCACCACGTGTTAAGTCCCTGTAAAGAGGAGACAAAGACAAGACTCCCAAGAAGGGTGCGAGCTCACAAAGAGAGAGCCCAAAATAAGAGTGAGAGAGGAAGCAGGCTAGTTTTATACCCCTGCAACTCAGACCTCCCTCCCACTATTATGGGAAGCAGAGAGGGTCAAATGCCCTCAGGTAATTTCTCCCAGCACCTCATGTAGGCCCTTCTATTTGAGGCCCTTCTAATGTATTGAGCCAAGATCTGCCTGGAAAAGCCTTTATAGGGTAGAGAAGGGGGTTTCTGAGATGGCATGTCTCTGTACCAAAGACTAAAACTAATGCCAGTTAAATATTTCTCCAAGCCTTCACAAGTCTCGTCTACTTCACAGTAGTTTTGTATTTCAGTTGCCTTTGAGTTATCAGGGAGCCATGCTTGCTTGCTTGGAGGCAAACAGCACTTCTCTCTGGTCTAATTACTTAGAGATCCAATATGGCCAGGCAAATATGCTGGTAAGATCTAGCTAATTCCACCGTGATTGTGGTAGCATGAGAGAATATTTATACCAGCCAGTACAGAATACATGGTCAGATAAACTGCCACATTTAGACTACCCCCTTATCTACGAAGTGATTTGCAGGAGGCAATCCAGAGCAGATGTAGAGGCTCATAGAGGAGTCCTGCAACAACAGACCATGAGTCTGGGAACACAAAGGCAATATTCATCCCAGAGTACTAACAATACTCATTCAACCATAAATGCAAGTCAGGTTCAGAATATCAATGAAAATTAGTTAAAAAGGCAAAGAAACAATAATAGAAAATCTGTGGTATGTACATAAAATAAGCCCAACCAAAGAGTTTAATAAATAAGATTAAGCTAATTTTATCCAAATGCAAAGCAACTGACCAAGAAAACTTATTTCATGTTTGCTTTTAGGTTACACTTAGTGGTGCTCAGGGCTTATTCCTGAATCTGTGCTCAGGGATCACTCTTGGAGGGTCTAAGTGAAACATATATGATACCGAGGGAGTGAGTGAACTTGGTCAATGTCATGCAAGGCAAGTACTTTTACCTGCTGTAACGTTGCTCCACTCCCATCCACAAAGTTCTTATAAATAATTATACAAAATTAGTGAATGCAAGAGCCCTCAGAAATTAAAATACACATCAAGAGCAGCATCATTTTATATAGTACTTTGCTGCCCAGGCATCAAACTTTTTGTACCAATAGCAAGGACCAGAAGATCCCTAGATTCAGTATCTTCCTAAGACTTACTTGTTCTTGTTTATGTCCCTTTTAAGGAGATGCTAGTGATTCTTGATGAAATTCACTTTACAAATTTTGGTGTGGTTAATTAAGAGCTTTCAAAAAGAACCCATTCCTATGAAAGGCCTACCTATTCATTCGAAATTTCCAAAAAATGCAGCCTCTCACATAAAATATTTTATACATGTTGAACAAGGGTCTGAACTACATCCACTGGAATCCAGTACTATTGTAAATTAGCATGAAAAATAGAAGAGCTAAAAAAAACAAACAAAAATAGGTAGAACAGAAAATAATGACTCATTTACTATAAGAAGTTTTTTTCATTAAATCTATATTCCAATTACATTCATGCCTCTATATAGTAAGTCTCAAAGTAAAAGAGAGGTGTTGTTTTTACACTGTTACCAGTAAAAAGATTTTCCAATATTAGACCTTTGAGGTCTGGGGAAGTAGCACAGAGACAGAGTTTGATCCCTAGGACTGTATGTCCTATAGAGCACCACCTGGTGTAATACAGGAGACACCACCGTATTTCCAGGCACAGCCCTGATTGTGTACCTCATCAATGGGTCCTGGCAATACTGCATTGTTGCAGTACTAAATTCTATCATTAAACTGTTCAACTTGGTCAATTATCTATAGTTGACCACAAGTGGCTACAAGTGGCCACAAGTCCTAAATATTGCTGGAGATTTTCCTCCAGTTACCTTTTGAATATTATATACTGATTTAAAGGGTTTTTGTACCATTCTGTTCATAGCAATATTACTTGCAACAGTTCAAATATGGAATCAACCTGAATACATCCCAACAAACAACTGGAGGGGAGGGACATGGGAGGTGGAGAGGGAATCTGGACGGAGGGTGACTCGTGGTGACATTCATGCTGGAACATAGTATATCTAAAACTCAAATATGAATAACTAAATCATGGTACTTTATAATTTTAAGATATATTTTTGATAAAAGGTCATATTATGTAGGCTCATGTCTTATCAAATTGACTAGGTAAATGTTTTAATTTCCAATAATCATAGACTATATTTAATATTAGATATTAAAAAGAAAAAATAATATTAAAAAGAGGGAAAATCTACAATAATATACTGTACTTAATTCACAAAATCCATTATTTACAAATTATACAGGGAGCTTAAAAATAAATTCACATTAACACAGCATTTCCTCAGGCACATGGATGCTTGCTTTGGTGTTAGGAAATGTGGGATTTTGAAAATGAAACAGAGTTTTGGAACTGTTGAGCTCATGATCCCTCGACTGCAGCAGCCATCCATAACCGGAATATTCTATTGATGAAAATCTTGTGTTTGTCCAATTTATAAGCAGAGACTTAGGTTTAATATTTCCCCCATGAAATTTCTTGGGCATGAAATCTTTGCTATAAATCTGTTTTATTAATTGAGTATAAAAAGCATTGGGAGCATACTTGTTTGATTTATCATCAAAGCCATAAGGGTTTTCCATGTTAACTGCTAGAATAATTTTACTTTTTCCTAACCTAAACTTGTAGAGAATAGTGAGGGAATTCTCTTTTATCACTCTGAGACTTGCACAAAGTTAGAAGGCAGGAGAGAAATATAGAATGATCTTGCTCAAATGTGGGATATTACTAAATATAAGAAGGAAACAACAAATTACCAAGGGGCATCAAACCTAGAGAATTGGTCTACAGAACTTGTGTGTATATGTGTTGGAGTGTTGAATGGGAGGGGTTCGGGAGTATTGGTAGAGGGAAGTGAGCACTCTGGTGGTTGGTATGGAACTCTGTGCATGAAACTCTCATAACAGTATTCTAAATCATGATACCTCAATAAAAATGGGGGCAGTAAGGGAAAATCATTTCTGTCTTACTCTGAGTTATATGCCAAAATGTCTTATCATATGATGGTTTTAAATATTGTTCACACTCTAAGAGCTATAACATTATAATTTAAAGACTAAGAGTTTATATGTTAAAACTAGGAACATGTGCATAACAAGTTGTTTGAAGGGTGCTGGATAAATAGTATAAATATAAATATAAAGAGATTGCCTTGCATGTGGTTGACATCAGTTTGATCCTGGAACTGCATATTGTCCCCTTAGCCCCACTAGGAGTGATTCCTGGGCACATAACCAGAGTAAACTAAGAGCACCACTGTGTTTGCGCCCCACCCCCAATAAACAAAAGAGTGTTTCTAAGAGTAAAGCTAGAGGAACATAGACAGTACAGTGGGTAAGGCACTTGCCTAGCACATGGTTTATTTGGGTTCTGTCTTTGGTACAGTGTATGGTCCAAAGACCACTGTCTGTGGTGATCTCTGAGCATAGAGCCAGAGTAAGCCCAGAGCATCAACAGGTCTGCTCCCAAAACAAACAAAGAAAAATAATCACTTTACTTCACTTGAATCCGGTTATTCATTGATTTGCTCCAGCGGGAACCAGTAACATTTCCATTGGACCCTATCACGTGCCAATGTAGCCCAATGGCATCTGGATGATTCAGGAATATGAAGAGCCTCAAACTGTTCCTTCAGGATCTTGACAAGGAAGTCTGACCATCTTGTAGGTGGGCGGCCACGTGATCTTTAGATATCCCGTGGGACCAAGTCAGTAACAGCTCTAGTCCAGCGGTCATCTCTAAATCTCATTACATGTCCAGACCATCTGATTTTCGATGCCTTGGCAAATGAGACAGCGTCCCTGATTCTGGAATAGCGACGGAGGTCAGAACTCCGGATTCCTTCATCACTTGAGTGAGGCGTGATATTCCAAGCATAGCTCTTTCAATTCCTCTCTGGGAGACCGAATATCATTCTCATCCTGCTTTCGTAGGGCCCAGGTTTCTGAGGCGTATGTTAATGCAGAGAGAATGGTGGAGTCAAAGAGATGTGCCCAGAGCCAGAGGTTCTTTGTCCTTTTAGCTATTTCTTCGATGCCTTTGAAGGCATTCCATGCTGTCTCTCTTCCTCCTGTGCAGCTCAAGTTTTAGGTCATTCATCATGTTGACTTCTCCACCTAGGTATACATAACTGCTGCGTTCAGAGATATCTGTTCCATTGAGAGTGAATGGGGCCTCTGGAACTAGTTCATTTTTCATTAGCATAGTTGTCTTTATATTTAGCTATAGACCGATCTTTCCACATTCTCGGTCGAAGTCAGCCAGCATTTGTGCCGCTAGGCTAATGTTTGGTGTTATTAGAACGATGCCATCAGCGCAGCGGAGGTGGTGAAGTTGATGACCATCTATCTTCACTCCCATTCCTTCCTATTCTAATTGTCACATGATGTTCTCGAGGGTGGCGCTGAAGAGTTTTGGTGAAATGGTATCACCCTGTCGAACCCCTCTTTGACATCAATGATCACTTCCCTTGTAGAATGGTGAGATCCTG
Source organism: Cryptotis parvus (assembly GCA_021461705.1). Classification (NCBI taxonomy): domain Eukaryota; kingdom Metazoa; phylum Chordata; class Mammalia; order Eulipotyphla; family Soricidae; genus Cryptotis; species Cryptotis parvus. The sequence goes on from JAJIBD010003710.1 coordinate 59,682, forward strand.
GTGGTGAATCCGTAATACAGCTCACGAAGGATCTTGATGTATTGGGTTTGAATACCCTGTTTGGCTTGGGCTTCAATGACGGCTTCAGTCTCCACAGAATCAAAGGCTTTCTGTAAATCAATGAATGTGAGACAGAGCGGCATATTGTACTCTCTACAAACCTCAATGAGTTTGGTTACCCTGTGGATATAGTCAATTGTGCTGAATCCTTTCCGGATGCCAGCTTGCTCGCATGGTTGTCCTTCATCTAGTGTTCTGCCAATCCTGTTCAGGATGACTCTTGTAAACAGCTTGTAGATGATGGACAACAGGCAGATGGGGGAGATAGTTGCCGATGTCGTGAATGTCTCCCTTCTTGAACAGTCGAACTGTGCTGCTGGTTTTCCATTGGGAGGGCACCTTGCATTTGGACAGGTAGCGTGTGAAGAGCCTAGCAAGTGTATTGATGAGTACTGAAGGCAGATTCTTCAGGTGTTCGGGTCTGACTTTGTCTGGGCCTAGTGCTGTTTCCTCCCTTTTTTACTGACAAAATGGCATGTCGGATTTCAGAAGGGAGAACGTTGGGAATGACATATCCATCCTGTGGAATTTGGTATGTGGGCAGGTGGATGTGGCTATCAAAGAGACCTGAGTAGAAGTCATGGATAATCTTCTCCATTGCTTTTCTGGAAGATGTGATAGATCCATCAGGTTGTCGGAGGGCAGTCATCTCGGTCTTATAGCTGGCGAAGGACAGGCGGGTGGTGTGAATGCTTTTCCCGGCTTCTGCTGCATCTTCCAGTATTTCTGCTCTTCTGTCTTTGAGGTCTTCTTTTTATCGCTTCTTTGCACTGTTTAGCAAGCTTGGATGTTAGCATTTCGTCTCCTGAGGCTTGTGCCTTGCCATGTTGGCAAATGAGCTCAAGAGTTTCTGAAGACAAGTGTCCTTTTGTGTCTTTCTCTCTCTCTCTCAGCATGCTTCGCACAATCATGGAGGCACTGAACCAGTTGGTTGTATTCTTAATCGATGTCGCAATGATGGTATCTTCCCATGTTGCTGCAATGGTGCCAAAGAGTTCCCAGTTGGTGGTCTTTCTGGGAGTTCTCTTCTTAAATTTTGAAGCCTTTTTCCCCGTTGCGTGAAGTAGAATTTTGCATGAAGGAGATGGTGGTCCGATCTTGTTTGGAATTTGGGGAGGACAGCAACATCGGTCAGACAAAACCGTCGATTGAAGATGATGTGGTCAATTTCATTGTGGAACTGTCCACCAGGAGATTCCCATGTCCAACGTTTCGCTTCAGCCTTCTGGAACTGTGAGTTGCCATGAATGGTCTTGGTGGACATGATGAACTCAGCGAGTCTCTCACCCTGTTCGTTCCATTCTAGGCCATGGGTCCCTATGTGGAGTTCTTCAGCCGATCTTCTTTGTCCTATCTTCGCATTAAAATCACTGACTATGATCTTGTAGAAGGTGTGATCTTTTTTATAGAACTCCTCCAGTTTCATGTAGAATATCTCAATTTCATCTTCCTTGTATGTGGATGTTGGTGCGTAGACAATGAAGATAGAAATTTCTGGCAGTGGGCCACATCTCTTCAAGTGTAGTCGTCCTATCCGGTTTGATAGGCATTCAAATGAATCAATGTTGGTGGCCATGTTAATTTTTACAAGGACACCAACGCCACCGACACCTCTTTCGTCGCCTGTTCCAAGGAACAATTCTTCTCCGTGTCAAATACAGCGTGATGCAACTGATGCCTCCCCTGTCTAGTCAGATCACTGATGTCATACTTGATCTTTTGAGCTTGCACCATCAGATCCTCGATATATGCTTCCGATGCCAGCATACGTGTATTGGAAAGTACAGACAATCATTTTAGTGTTTCTTCATTTTGGCAGCCTAGGTTGACCGTGCAATTTTATCAGGCACTGCTTGTTTGCCTTTCTTACTGCTGCCGTATTAAGGGCTCTTTTGGGGTCAGGAAAATAAACGTTTTTGTTACTGGTTTTGGCATATCGAACACGCATTGGACAGCTTGCCAGGCTCTGCCATGTGGGTGCTATACTCGCAAGGTGTGTGGGTTTCTCTGGTTTCTTGTGAGGCTCTCATCGGGATGGTGGACTCGGGTCCACCAAGAAAAATAATAAAGTAGTAATTTATTGTTAGGACAAGTTATTCTCTAATACATAAATTAAAATCATTTACAAGTCTCTCAGCCTTAATATTTGTAGCAATTTTCTTTCCTTTTCTTAAAGCTCTGTGCTTTCTATTTAAAGAACATTCAATTTATTTTTGGTGGAATTCTGTATTAATGTCTATGAGCCCATTTTATATGTGTCCTTGTATACTTTAAAATATTCCTAAGTACTTTTAATTGCTCAAAATCAGAATGCATGTTTATATATTCAGGTCTTTTTAAATTTCTTTCAATATATTTAACCAGGGTATACATGAACTTTTTTAAAAATTTCTTGTTTTATGATCTATACCCAGCAGTGCTCAGGGTTTGCTCCTGGCTCTGTAGTTAGGAATCAATCCTGGTATGACTTAGAGGACGATTTTGGATGCTGAGGATTGTATCTAGTAGAGAAATTTCCTCATCCTTTTCCAGGGTTGGGGTGGGGGTGGTGGTGGTGGCACACATAGCTCTGCTCAAGGTTATTCCTGGATTTGTGCTCAGTGATCACTCCTGGTGGGGGTTCCAGGGTTCATATGAGTTGCCGCGGATTAAACCCTGCTTTGCGACATGCAACAGAAATGCCTTAACCACTGTACTCTCTGGCCCCAAGGTTTTGTAGTTTTTATGTTTGTTTTGTTTTGTTTCGATTTTTAAATAATGTTTTAAATAATGTTTTGTTTTTTAAAAAATGTTAGAATAGAAGCTATTGGGGCGGAGTGACAGTACAGCAGGGAGGGAGTTTGCCTTCCAAGTGGCCAGCCTGGGTTAGATTCCCAGCATTGCATAAGACCCCTCCAACATCACCAGCAGTAATTCCTGAGTGCAGAGCCAGGAGAAACCCTGAGGATCGCAGGTGTGACACAAAAAGTGAGAAAATGAAGCTATTGGATAGATAATATAAGCAAGCTTTTTTCACATAGGTACCAAAATGACATCAGTAAGGTATCTGCAATATAATATATTGACCTGCTCCGCTTCCGACCTGCTCGGTTCACCCCTCCTTAGGCACCTGGTGGTCCTCCGCTCCCAGAGGGTCACCATATTGATGCCTAACTTAGTGCGGACACCTGATCGGCATAGCGTAGTACAGCCCAGAACTCCTGGACTCAAGTGATAAAATTTATAATATAACTAAATTTTGTATTATATTGGCCAGTTGAACTAAATGCTACCAGAAGGAACTCTCCTTGTGCCATAGCAGTGAACACATGGCTGAACTATTAAAAATGCAGAAACAAACAATTAAGAAGAGGAATGTAAAACCCCAGAAACTGATTTGGGGTTTACATTGATAGGCAAACTGTAAGATAGTAAAACCATAATTGCATATTCCAAAATAGTGATCGTCTGATTATCTGGTCACCATTTAAAATAATTTAAGCTATTTAATGAAACACATAATTGAGAAATATAGCGTGATCGGCAAGGAACATAACAAACATCTCTGTTCCCTTGGCAAGGCAAAACACGTTATGGTACAACACAGCTCTGTGAAGCGCAAGGCCTGAAATAGCCAGCCATAATCCTTTTGGGTAGATTTGCAAATAAATTGTATTTACCATATTAGAAGAAAGATTGTCTTTCTGATTAGAAGTGAAAGGCATGTTGTGCAATGAGTATGAAGAGTTGCCTCTCTAAGATAAATGCCAGTTGTTTAAAATTGCAGTGTGTGTGTGTGTGTGTGTGTGCATGCGTGAACGCACATATGTGTGTATATGTGCATGTGTGTTTAAGGGACCACATGGTTTTATGTATTTCTCCTAAAGAGAAGTTGTTTTAAAAAAGTGTATGTTAAATCAGGACGCCTGTGTTTCATGAAACTGTGGAGACATAATTTGCCTGGGCCACGATGGGTAATTTTCAGGTTTAAATCTCTTTGAGTGTTTGGATGCATTGGTGATTATAATTGCCACTCACAGCTGAAAGGTTGAAAAATTCTGATGAACAATTCACTCATTGTCTAGTTCACATCTGGGTTAATGTTTCCTACTTGGAGAACTCTGTACCACTCTATCCTTTGCTTCTTGCCACAAGATAGCGATGCCAATTTCTCTCTGTTTATTTGGAGCTTCTGAGGCTGCTGTATTGGTGCTCGCCACAAATTAATGGAATTCTTTCCATCTGCAATACTTTTAGTTAAACAATAAGCCAAAAACACTGAACTGTTTAGCTGTTTCTTTGAAAACAACAACAACTATGGGGCCATTCTCAGAGATGATATAAACACAATTATTGTGGGAATGGCCATTGTGCAAAATGTACTTCAGAGAAAGAGTAGATAGATATTACAGAGGTTACAAGCGTGCCTTGCAAGCAGTTGACCTGTGTTTCATCCCTATCATCCCTATCATGACTGCCCAGTTCTCCTGGGTATGACTGAGTAGGACCCAGGAGACCCCGAGCAGTCAGGGTGGATCAGGTAATCCCTTGCACTGCAGCGCTGAGACAGCACTTTATCCTTGAGCCCACATTGAACTTCTGACACACTCAAGAGTGAATCATAGCAAAGGATTCCAAAGCCTCCTGAACATAACCTGGGAGCCCCTCCCCATTTCCCAAAGAAATAGATAAAACTTTTATGAAAATGCCAGTAATTTTTGGGGGGTGCAATAAGAATCCATAGGGTTTATGTCCTCAGAAAAGGGTGGAATCAAGAAGGGAAAAATACAATAATTTACAATAAATGGGACACAGAGATAAACATGTCACAGGGGGATCCAGGTTCTTCTGGGATTTGTTTCAAGTGTGCAATCTTATAAAAAGTGCATTATTTTAGCTCTGAAGTTACCCTTTGGGAAAGAATATAGTTTGAGGATAGACTTTGGCAGGCCTTGGTGTTCATTTTGAGATTCATTTGTGTCTGGTACCCGATCACCTGGCTAATCTGAGAATAGAGATCTGGTGAATTCAGAAATTTATTTCAACTGGAAAGAAGTCAAAAGTTATGGAGACAAATAAGGACAGTTGTGTACTATGGCCTTAACTTGAAATAGTAGACAGGTGAGGCTGAAATGATACTCTGCAATAATTTCTGACTCGTGTATCTTAATATTTCTGTTGACTCCTTCTGCACCATGTAATTAGTCCTTGATCACAACATACTTGTTGGGTCAAGTTGATTCTAAAATTCATCTGACTATAAGTTTGGCTTCTTTAAATGCATAATGATCTTTTGGAATTTTATAAATTTCATATTCAGTAACATTTGACTTTGACTCTAAAACTGCTCTTTAAAATTTTGGGGGAGATATCAGAAATTTTCATACAGGGAACTACTTTCAGATCCAACTCCTTTGTCATGATTTTTGAGTTTTAGTTTTTCCCACAGATCCATTGAGGTACCATGTTTTACAATAATGTTAATGATAGTTCCAACAGCCCACCCACCACCAGAATGTTCGTGTTCCTCCATGAATTTGGTTGTCCATGGAAGATCACTTCTGTTCACTTTAGCACTAATCACAGTAGCAAAATTCTGGAATGAACCCAAGAACTCAAGGACAGATAATTAGATTAAGACATTGTGGTATATGTTCAACTATGCTACTCGACTCTAAGAAAAGAGGAAATCATGGCCTGAGAGAAAGTCAGCAGTCAGGACACATGCCTTTCATGCTGAACTTGGTTTGATCTCTGACACTCCATGCCATGAATGATCCCGAAGAGGATCAAGCAGTAAGTCCTGAGCACAGCGAGGTATAGTTCATAATCATGCAATTGTCTGCTTTGTGAATGTAATTAGAGGGTATTGTACTGATTAAAGTCAGTCAGAAGAGAAGGAACAGATACAAAATGTTCACCCTCATATGTGGCAAAAAAGATGCACAGTAAAGTTAAGCAATAAAGAAGTAAAGGTAACAGGATTGGAGAACTAATCCATACAACGGAGTTGGTTGTGTGGGGCAACCATGAAAAGGGAGGTTGGAGTTCTTGGAGGAGGAAGATAGGTACATTGTCCCAGTAATTTTTCTTCTCCAGATATGATAACTTCTGTAGACAAACTGATGCCTTTGGCCATTTGTTATTCCCTTACTATGTTTCTTTGCATCTCATGTATGAGAGAGAATATTCTGTATCTGTCCCTCTTTTACTGAATGACTTCACTCAACATAATACCCGCTAGCTCTATTGATATGGTGGAAAAATTACATGATTTGTCTTTTGGGAGCACACCCAGTTATGCTCAGAGCTATTCCTGGTTCTGAACTCAGGGATCACACTTGAAGTAGGGTGCTGAGGATCAAATCCATGACAGCAGCATGCAAGGCAAGGGCTCTACCCACTGCACTAACACTCATGTCCTGCTTTTCTCTTTTCTTCTAGCTGGGTAATATACTGGCGTATGCCAAGATTTCATTACCTGGTTATCTGTTCTTGAGCTCTTGGGTTGTTTCCAGATCATGGTTATTGTGGATAGTGCTGCACTGAATATGGAACACAATTGTCTTTCAAAATAGTGCATTTGGATTCTTGGGGTAGATGTCAAGAGTAGAACTACCAAATCATATGGGAATTGAATTATCAGATTTTTGACAAGCATTCACACTGTTTACTAAAGAGGTTGAACCAATTGATATTCCTATCAGCAAAGGATTCCTTCTCCCCCACATTCAGGCCAAAGCTGGTTGCTCTTTTTGTTGTGTGGCAATTTCAGTTTTGTGGTGTGACATCCCATTGTTGTTTTAATTTTCCTTTATTTAATAAGTGTTGAAGAGTATTTTTTTCATATAATATGTTAGCTTTATAAATTACTCTTTTAAGGAAACATCATTTAATCTCTTCCATTATTTTTTGGTTGCTAAGTTTTGCATGTACTTTATATGAGAACTAAAGATCAACCCCAATTTAGATATAAACCCCTTATCAGGTTAGTGGATAATATTCTAACCATTCTGTGCTGTGTAATTTTATTCTAGTCAGTATTGTTTAGCAGTGCAGAAGCTTCCTAATTTGTCATAAGTTCATTTGTTTATTTTGCTTCTGTTTGACAAATAACATTGAGATTTTGAAGAGCCTTATAGATTCAGTTTCAGGAAGGGTTATATCTAGGTATTTTTCACTATATGGATTGAGATCTAATAACTAGGCCTTATTCCACTTTGAATTAACCTTTGTATATGGTGTAAGATAGGGATCGTGTATGGTGTAAGAAATGGATCTGAAGTTTTTTTCATGAAAATCAGTTTTCCCATCACCACTTGTTGAGTAAATTTTAATAGTAGATGTTTTTATAATCAAGCATAGACTAAAAAAGTATAACTCTAAAAATGATAGCAGAAGCAACTGAAATGTAGATGTAATTGAAAGACCATTTGAAGAAAAGACTTTATATTATTATTATTGTTATTATTACTATTATAAGTTTGATGCCATACTCAACTGTGCTACGGGGTTACTCCTGGGTCTATGCCAAGGGACTATTCCTCCAGTGTTCAGGGGACATGTGAAATGCTGATTATCAAATTGGGGTCAGTGGACAATATAAGTGCCTTACCCTAGAAATCTTTCAACATCCATTTAACTTGTTTTTGTGTGCATATGCTTATATGTGTGCTTTATCTTATAGATTCTATTTATATTCTTCTCCCCAAATCCGTTCAACCCAAACTCATATTTTTGTACAAATGGACCCTTAAAATGATATTTTAAATAGAAATTTAAGTTGTAAATATTAATAGAATTCACAGTACCAATCAACATAAATTTTTAGAAAAGAAAGAATAGAGTGTTTCAATTCATTAACTTCATTAAATTATATAATTCAGTGCTAATTATGTCTATTAGAGTTAATAGGGAATGTAGCAAATTGTTGCATTGAAAGAGATCATTTCTTTTGGCAAGAAGAAGATAAAATAAATTATAAATAAATTATAAATTATACATAAAATAAGTCATTTGGAATAAAAGCAAAACTGTCAAAATTTACAGTACAAATTTATTTGCCCTTAGCTCCTATATTTTCTATTGTTATTGAGAGGAAAAATATACATGAATCTATTAAGAACTGAAAATTTAGAGACTTCTAGTTCATAAATTAACAGAAGAAACTAATCATATATATAAAGCACCATAAAAAGGAAAAACAAGTGAGTATATGCAAAGCCTGAATGATAAGTATAGTTTCTGGAAATGTAGCATCTGAAGTTCAATGATGTCAGCAACATGATCCTGTCTAGTTGACTCCTGGTAAAAAATTCTCTCAAATCAAAATTTCATGAATTCATATAAGCTAAGTCCAGAAATTAGTAACAGAAAATGGGTCCCCAATGACTTTGAAAAAGTTTGAAAAACTATTCAATCTTTTCCAAGAAGAAACATCTTGCAATGAATGACTTATAATTTTCAAACTAATCTTTCAGATCAATAGATATTTTTGGTGGCATCTAAGTTTTTTAATACTGGGAACAATTTTTATTTGCTTATTTTTAATTTCATTTTTTGGTGTTTTTGGATAACACCTGGTAATGCCCAGGGGTTACTCTTGGCTCTGTAATCTAAAATTACTCCTAGCACTGCTTGGGAACAATATGGGATGCTGGGGATAGAGCCTGGTAAGCCAGCCATGTGCAAGGCAAACATCCCACCCACTGTATTATCGTTCCAGCCCCAATGCTGGGTGAAAATTTTAATTAAGGACCATCAGATAGTAAATATTTGACTTACAATTATTTACTCAAAGGTTGAAATTTTATATTTTTCAAAGTAGAGGGATATCGCCCTCTGCAGTGCTCTAAGCCCCTGTGGTGACTTGTAGGGATAGTCATCTGGCAGTCTGAGCCTGACAATCTCCTGAGATTGTCACAGTGGTTCTAGGGGTGGGAATATGCAGTTACAGGGACTTAATTTGGACCCTACATGCTTACCTGAGCTCTATCCTTGGCCCTCAATAGCAAAAGTCTAAAATCTTTTAAGGCCACTTATTAAAACATGGTATCATTTCTTTCATTGATGTCTCAAGTGAGAATATGTGTTACTTCAACACTTTCATGAGAATTTCTTGTATGTAATTGAGCATTGAAGTTCTCCATGGCTCCTTCATCTTACTACAATATTTTGAAAATGAAGAAAATGCTTGCTGTGCACTTTCTATACCCTTAACTGTTGATAGTCTCTACAACATATTCTACCAGAAACAACTGTTCTGACTAATCTTTCTATTTCTGGTATGATTTCATACATTCTTCAGAATTTAGATCTAAAAGAATTCCCCCCAAAATATATTCAAGCACTTGCCTACTCTAGGCAGTTTTTAAAAAATATTTTAAAATATTTTAACAATATAAATGAAACTGTTGTGAATTTTCCTATATTTTGTTTAGTTGGGAAATGTTCTGTTCTGTCATTTGTAAATGTGGCAAGGAATTATATCTTGGTTCCACAGTGGAAAAACATCCTTGACAATTAAATTACAATTTTTATATTTTTTGATAGTGAAAATCAAAATATAGTAACAAAAAGTATCCTGAAACATTAATTAATTCATCTAAATATATTTCCTATAAATTTGGCATTTATACCCTGCCCCTTGAGGTGTTGCAGGTATGGCTGCAGTGCCCAACTGTGTTGGCAGGTGGCAAACAGGAGACAGGCTTGTCTACACCCAGTGTTTTGCCCTGTGGGCCCTGAATAATTGATGGTCTGACAATGAAAAAGACTGGGCCCCCTGGGATGAACCCAGAGCCACACCAGAGGCTGGCTAGATACCCGTGCTGTATTCGATATACCAAAACCAGTAACAGTAATGGACCTCATTCCCAATGAATGGAGACGAGACGTCACTGACACCGGCTCAAGCAAATTGATGAACAACAGGAAGACAACTGACAAGAAACTTTTGAATAGTAAGTTAAGTCACTATTATTTTGGCATAAAACAAAAGATATCATATTATTGATATTTTTATCTAAAGCCATTTTTTTGTTTTATCCTAAAATATTCATCAATTTAAAAAATTTTTAAATGTTGGCTATTCTAGTGACAGAGCCTAACTAATGTAAAAAATGTTATGCCGTTATGATTTTGGCCTTGTATTCTGCTGAGAAATTACATTGCTTGTTATAAAAAATTCTTTAAATATTAACTGTTCTAAAAATAATCAACATTATAAGACATTTATGAAAAAAATCCTATTTCATGAAATTCTGCACTTAAATAAAATATTTTGAATTGCAAGAGTAATTCAGTTGAGCCATAAGTCTAGTTGGATAATTAAAGTATCACAAATTTGCCTTTGAAAGAATAGGATGTATTTAAGAAAGTAAAATATCATAAAGGTGTGGACCTACAGATGAATTCGCATTCACGAAAGTTATTTTTAGAAAAACCAACTTGGAGTCAGAGAAAAGGGTACGCTAGGCCAGGAATCCCATAGGTCAGGAGTGGGGTGACCCACGCTCAATATCTATAAACATCCCAACAAAAGTAGAGCATAGAGTTGTGTTGGAGCAAGACAGGAAGTGGAATTAGAGAAGGAATTAGGAGTTGGAATTTATCCTGAGAGGAATAGGGAAATACCCTAAGGCAGCTCCTTGGCAGAGAAAAGATTCTGGCTGGGTGTGGACAGTGGACTCAAGACGCAAGTCCAGAGGGAAGATATGTGAGTAAGCATTTGTAATCTATTAGGTAACAAGTTTTTGTACTGGTTTGAATAGAAGCTGGCGGTACAAATGAATACATTCAGACTGAAATGGGACCTCTGCTGACTGAAGAATCCGTCACAAAAATCTACCCAAAAGACTTCAGCTAGTCCAGAGAGCAGGGCTCTATCTCAAAGACAGGTAGCTGAATGAAACATGATAAAGTCATCAGTGCCCTTAAATTCAAGTGGGGACTCCAGAACCAGGGAGAGATTCCCACAGAATGTAAGTCCGGGAAGAGGTCACACCATAGACACATTTCAGGTAATATTTATTGGTGGGCTCAGGGACTTGGCATGTGATGGTGGCTCTAGATTACTTGATTTCAGAGCAAAGAAGGGATGGGTAAATCATGTAGAGTACAGAGAACAGACAGACAGAGACAGATACAAGAACAATGTGATTTGCTGACTGGTGTTCCCCATCCTCTGTGTAGAAGTCCTGCCATAAGCAGTATGCTTAACAAGGCATTGCTGTGTGGTTGCTAGCTTTGTGGTACGATCAAAATGATTCATGTATAGTGAATAATCATTTCCTTTGTAACACAAGTCCAATAGCATTTGGAATCTTTTCCCTCTCTTCTTTATGTTGAATTTTTAGGTTTTCTATCTTTTCTGTTCTAGTTTCAATCTCAACTTAAACAGCAGACCATATTTTCCAAAAAATCTGACCTAAATTCTGGCTTATGCTGGCAATTGCATGATTTTGATTCAAGAGATTTTTATTGAACTTCATGAAATAGTGTTACAATAAACAATTTATTCTTTGAATTTGAATCTTGTTATTGTAAATGCCTTTAGAAATAGGCAAACAAAGTAAGTCTCTGTTTTATGTGAAAAGTTTAACATTTTCTAGAAATGTATAAGTTATAAAGTGTAAAAATATAGCATTTAAATGATCTGATATTTTAATAATTAAATTGATGTTCATTAAAGTGCATTTAATATCATTGATTAGGAATTATAAATATCAGTAAATAAACAATTATAGGTATTTGGTTAAATGCTAAAATACTTGGGGTTTAACTTCAATAATGCCTCGAAAGAGTATGTTTTTTAAAAGCATTTGTGAGTGGTAAACATAATAATAATTAAGTCAAGCTCAACTTAGCCTCTAATTCCCTGTTTTAACCACCATGTTTAAAAATTATCTGGACTGAACGATAGTACAGCAAGTAGGGCATTTTGCCTTGCATTTGGCTGACCCAGGTTCAATCTCTGACAGCCCATATGGTTCCCCTAAGCAGGAGTAATTCCTGAGTGCAATGCCAGGAGTAAACCCTGAATATCGCCAGGTGTGAACCCCAAAAGAAAATAATTAAATAAGCAAAATTTAAAAATATCAATACCATGCCCTTATTTTGCCATTTAAATGATTCCATAACAGTATTCTCAAGAATAATTAGGAATCTAGAAGCAATAAAGTAGCTATCATAGCTATTAATAACACAGTATAATGTTTTCATTGATTTCATTCTGACACCAGGGGGCTGAGAATTTTTCTGGTGCAATTTCAAAGCTGTAGAAAACATGTTTAATTTTATAGGTTGGGAATTAACTCTATTTTTATTGTTAAATATCCTCCCAAATTATCTTTAGACCAACCGAGACTTGTTAGCAGAAAGAAAAAATTAAGTAGAGAGGACATGAAAGAGAGATAAATGAATTATTTCTTCCTAGCTACTTTAAAGATTCTAAAAAAGGGGCTGGAGTGATAGCCCAGCGGGTAGGGTATTTGCCTTGCACGCAGCCGGCCCATGCCAGCCCGGGTTCGATCCCCCGGCATCCCATATGATCCCCTGAGCAACGCCAGGGGTAATTCCTGAGTGCAGAGCCAGGAGAAACCCTGGAGCATTGCTGGGTGTGACCCCAAAAGCAATAAATAAATAAATAAATAAATAAATAAATAAATAAAAAATAAAGATTCTAAAAAAAAATAATGGAAAATGAAATCTTTAAATAAGTCAAGAGGCTAAGAAACTTCTGGAACCCTAAAGATACATTACGTCAAGAAAATAATAAATGTTTTTATTTAGTAAACAGGAAGGATATGACATAGGTGGTAATAACTAGAAAAGAGAAATTAAACTAAAACACTAGAACTAAAAGATGATAATACAAAAATTGAATCCACTGATTCAAATTAGAAATGACAAGACAAAGATAGTAGTGACAAATTTTGACACTGGAAAGAGACTTGTTTCAAAATAATTTGGAAGAACAGACAAATTTTTGCCCCATGATTCACCATAAAGAAAATTCTCTCCTGATCATGTTGAATGAAATTAGCCAGAAAGAGAGAGACAGATATAGAATGACTGCATTTATTTGCATGACATAAGTATATGTATGTACATATTGTGATACCAAAATCCAAGGTCAGGCGAAGCATAGAACAGGAAGTCTTGTCAAAGGTGGAAATTATCACAAATGTGTGGGAGTCAGAGGCTAGGTAAGACAGAGAATGGAACAGTGTGAGTAATTGTCGAAAGTGCCTATACCAACCTAGAACTGAGCATTAAGTGCAGGCAAACGATACACATGAAACATGACAGCCTCTTAATGTATATATTGTGATCCACAGTGTGGAAGGGAAGAAGGAAGAGAGAAAGAGAGAGAGAGAGTGTGTGTGTGAGAGAGAGAGAGAGAGAGAGAGAGAGAGAGAGAAAGAGAATTTAAGAACCTGCCACAGAGGCAGGCTGAGGGAGGAGAGAGGGAATTGGGTACATTGGTGGTGGGAAATGGGCACTGGTGGAGGGATGGGTGCTGGAACATTGTATGACCGAAACCCCAAATATGAACATCTTATGAACATCTTTGTAACTGTATATCTCACAGTGGTATAATAAAATATTTTTTTAAAAAAAAAATTCTCTCCATCTGTGATGCTGGTATGAGTCTGAAATTTTATTTTTGAAAGAAAACTAGCTAGAAAAAATCTCAGAGATAAAGTATAAAGGCCCACAGATAGGAAACTTTTGAATATTTTATTGACCATAATAGGATTAAGTAAAAGTATATCATCAAAAGAAAAGAAATAAAATTTCTGTCTCTAGTTCTGACCTCAGTTGCCTCCTAGATAGAACATTGGGGGATTTTCATTGTGGAGAGCCAAAGTGATGCCCAGAAAACACACAAAATTTTTTCAAAAAAGAAATAGAAAAAAAGCTAAGAACAACAATGACAAAAGTGATTCCCAGAAAGAAAACCAGTGGGTACTTATATTGGGCGTGCCAGATGATCTAGCTTTCTTTTTATCCAACCACCTCAGAGTCAATCATACCAGTATTCAGAACCCTAAAATACACATAAAACCACTATTCTACTATTTCGTTTTTTGCTTAAAATTTAAATAGTAACCAATGACTGTTTTTGGGTAACCTTTACAGAAAGGTTTCCCAAAAACAAAATACCAAAGCAGGAAAAATACACTGGAGGAAGAAGAAGCACCATTGATAAAAAGAAAACTTTAATTAAATAATTATTCATTGACTTCAAGTATACACATACATGTATGTACATATACACATATAACAGTTGTTAACACATATAACACCTTAAAATGTTTCTGTACATAAAACTAGCAAAGAATAAATCTGAAATTTTTTAAACATCAATAGAAGAGGAAGTATATAAGACTGATGAAAATAACCAGAATATACAAATAATAGACAAAGAGGATAGTGGTAGTTTTAGTATTTTCTATGTTATTTTAAGGGCTATAGCATCCAAATAATGAAACACTTTAGAGAATACAAACACTAATTGTAGGGAATGTGGGAAAATTGATGGAGGGAAGGTCCACTGGTGGTGAGATTGCTGTTGAGACATTGTATGCCTGAAATAATTCTATTCTGAATGACTTTGTAAGTCAAAGTGTCTTAATAAAAATAAATATAAAAAGAATTATCATAGCGGGAGTCACTGGAAATTTGTCAGATGGAGTCAGGGGTCGGCCCTTTCCCCCCCTCTCCATTTTGTTGAGCCTGGTGGCCCCACCCAGGAACTGCCCGGGGTGACCAGCCATAGCATGCAGTCTCAAACGCGACTGGGGAAGCTGGAACTCCGCTCTCCCCAGGCTCAGCTGACCATGGGGCTCCCAGGAGGACAGATGGGTTTTGGGAGTGGGCCTATCACCTCTGGGGGGGTCCCGGAACCAGCCAGATGAGACTCGCCCACCACACTAGCCACCATCTTCGCTGTCCAGACGCTGACCATGAGGACCCTAAGCCGCGGGTCCATCAAACTAGTGGAAACAGTTATGTCCTTTAATGTACTGCATTCTACGATTTGTAGGAAAGTTTGGTGGGAGGGAGAGACAGAGAGGAGAGAAAAGACATACAGAACCCGCCAAGTAGTTGAGGTGTGGGAGGGGGGGGAGGGGGGGTGGGGACATTGACATTGGTAATGTGAGACGGGTTCCGGTGGAGGGATGGGTGTTGGAACACCGTAGAACCAAAACTCTATATGATCATCTTGCAAATGTATGTCTAAAATTGGTGTAATAAAATTTGGGAAAAAAAAAAGAAAGAATTGCCATAGGAATGTTATCAGACAAAAAATAATGGAAATTAGAATATAATGGAAAATACCTGTCAATTGATTGTCAAACTTTACTAATATACACAACATAACTATCATTCATTCAAGGGTTAGTGCATAACAAAATTAATTTCAGATATGTAATAAACTTATTTTTTAGACATGAAATATATAAAAGCAAGTATTCGCATTAGAAGCTAAGTAAGACTGGCATCACCAGAAGCTGGAAAAGCCAAGGAACACATTTTCCACTATAAGCTCTGTATGATACAAACAAGTTATTATCATTTGTATGTCAGCTGTTGGAAACTGATACACATTATGTATACAATGCTTTCTTTGTTTTTGGCTTGAGTCTTCGGTTGCACCCTATAATTCTCAAGGTTTAATTCTGGCTCTTTTCTCCAAAATCTTTACTAATGGGTCTCAGGATATCATACATGGTGCCAGGAGTCAAACCTGGGTTGACAATATACAAGGCAAGTGGCCTATTATTTAGACCCGTGCACAGTTATTTTCACGGAAAACTGAATATGGATCAGCAAATTCTTCTTGAACCAGATGTGGGGACTAAAGAAATATTTCACAAAGGAAGTGGTATCATAATTAAATTTGGAAGGCTGTCATAAATAAGAAAATAAATAAGATGGACATTTAAGAAGACTCAGTTCAAGTAATAGCAGAGGAGAATGAAATGGAGTGATTTCAAGGCACAGTAGACAGTTTAGTGTCCCTAGAGTTGAGTTATAGAAAGGAATCCTGATTGTGGTTCTGGAAACTGGGAAGTGTGAAAAGACCCACCATGATGACTACCTTGATGTCGTCTACTAGGCAGGGATGATAAACCAGTGCTTTGGGGCAAAGACCAAAGGATGGTGTATAATTATAGAAGAATCTACAGGGAGATAGCTGGGGATTAGGAGGTCATTTAAAATAATGGTGCAGGGCTGGAGCGATAGTCCAGTGGGTAGGGCGTTTGTCTGTGCCAGCCCGGGTTCGATCCCCGGCATCCCATATGGTCCCCCGAGCACCGCCAGGAATGATTCCTGAGTGCAGAGCCAGGAGTAACCCCTGAGTGTTGCTGGGTGTGACCCCAAAATAAAATAAAATAAAGGGGCCGGAGCGATAGCCCAGCGGGTAGGGCGTTTGCCTTGCACGGCCGGCCTATGCCGCCCGGGTTCGATCCCGGCATCCCATATGGTCCCCTGAGCACTGCCAGGAGTAATTCCTGAGTGCAGAGCCAGGACTAACCCCTGAGCATCGCCAGGTGTGACCCAAAAAGCAAAAATAAATAAATAAATAAATAAAATAAAATAATAAAATAAAATATAAAATAAAATAAAATAATGGTGCAAATTCTGGTGAAAAAGCAGAGGGTATGAGTGGTAGTCACTGTAGTAGAATCAGATAAGAGACTTAGTGCGGAGGGAAATAACAGTTAAGCATGAATTGGAAACTGTTTATTAGACCTTAGATGGAGACAGTGACACCACAAAGATGACAGAGAGTAAATTATCTCCAAAGAGATACAAAGCTTTCTCTATTATATAATGAAATGGGCAAGGATGGAATGCTGAGCAATAAGCATCTTTATAATTTATCAACTCAGTCATTGACTTTTCACTACTCTGAACCTACATAGCTGGAGGGGAATAATCTAAGAAATAAGAAATAACACGTACTGCAAAAAAAAGGTTAGTCAGGATTTAAAAATATGGCTGTGATAGTACTTTGGTAATAATATTTTTTCTTCAAAATAGGGCTAGTGCAAAGTTCAAGGGGAGCCTGCTCCTTAGGTCAGCCCAGAAAAAGAAAATGAACGAGGAGAGTATGCAGAATGTAGGGACACAAACACAGACTAATTGGAAGAAAACTTCAAGAAAGGGTAAGGGGCCAGTGTTTTTATAGAATCCCATTAATAAATATTTAAATACCTTAACTGATGCAAGAGGTCCAAATAGAAGAAGGCAGTTTTGATTACCTGACAAATATGTAAGACATGATAAGAACCCCTGCGTTTCCTTCAGAAGATACAGCTGCAGTGTTTTTCATATTTTAGGACTATTTAGCAGCGCTTGTAAACTTATCCTGAGCAGGGCTTGCACGCCATATGTTCAACTGTTCATGCTGAAGGATTTGGTTTCCCCTTCTTTTAAATTGAGGTAAAATTCACATACATAAAAATAGTTGTTTTAAAACCTGTAGTTCAGTGACACTCTGGTACATTCACAACCTTGCACCATCAATACCTCTATATAGTTCCCAAACATTTTTATGGCTGCAAAAGGAAGTCCCTTTCCTAGGAGTCATAAATCTTCCTGCCCCCTGTATCAGGAAACCATGACTTTGTTTTCTGTTTCTCTAGATTCATCTAGATTCTACACTCCAAGAATACTAGTATGAAATGAAGATTTTGTTTGAGTGAGCAAATTCAAATGAGGACAGGGTTTATCAGGGCACTCGCCTTGGAAAGTAAGCTCTATTAAGGTATGGGCAGAGTGGACACAGGGTCAATTCAATTTTTGAGACTGGTTTTCATTTGTGCCTTGGTGAAAACTGCTCTTAGTGCCAGAAGTAGAACCCAGGAGGATGACAATGGTTTCCATAAACGAGTTGATTAATGTGAAAGGTGAATTCTGGGTTAGCTATATATTAAATTTTCTAGAGCAACACAGCATCTAAAGTTTGTTGTTTTCAAGCTTTTTTTTTTTTTTGCTCTTGCAAAAGTGTTTTATAATCATGGAAATTTTGCTCCCAAATGAATACTATTTGTAAATAATCCTCTCTAATTGGAAGCTTAAAATGTCTGGGCACAACCAAAACTGACTCCCTCCCCAAGATTTAGTAAGGTATTTAAACAGGAGCAGTCTGAAGAATGGTCCTTGGGTTTGATCTTAGTAAACCTGCAATTACTCATCTCCCAGCTAGACTTTCCCTGAGCAGAATGAAGGGCAACTAAAGTGCATTAATCGCTCACCGATGACTCAAGATAAACAAAAATCTTATAATCTTCATTTCAAATAGTCTGTATGTAGATAGAAAAAAAAGTCCCTCTTTGGTGGTGATGAACAGTTTACCCATCATACCCTTGCCAAGACCAAGTTCCACTGCTTATGTCAAGCTTTGAAAACTGCATATAAAACAAATTAAGCTTTACAAACCTAGTGGAATATTATGAAATACTAATTTTACAGGTGCATAAGAGCAAACTGCAGTTCCAAATACCAGAATGCCATTAAACATAATGCACTCCGTATGCAGGGGCGGTTAATTTAATATTAAACCAATAAAACATTTACCAGTGCCAGTGAAGGTTTTGGTTGTTGACAGCAGGGTAGGTGTCCCATAGCCTTGCCGTCTTTCTGTTTGCAGGCCAATTTTACACAGCTGCTTTCTTCTGGAAATCATGCCTCATTTGAAGCCTTTGCAAGTATGACAAATAGCCTCTCTAAGCCTTAGCGACGGTGGAGAAGCTTGAAAATATTTAGGAACATTTATTAGCTAGAATATGAAACAAGATTTTGTTCAACAACAGTCTTTGACTGTTTAGAGACCTCATTATTTTAGGAAATGTTACTTGCTCTGATATGTATATCTTTAGCAAAGGGCACTTTGTGAAATTACCACCCTGAGGGCAATGCTAAGTGGAAATTTCTTAGAAATGCTAACATAATCCATAAAATGGTAAAATCCCAATACAATCTTTACTTATAAACCTGGCTGTCTGGTGACATTATCAATCAACTATTGGTTTTCATTCTAGGTATAACAGTTGCAGGATGGAACTTCTTAGGCAGAGAGCTTTGAATCCATACAGAAATTCAGAATTTATTCAGAATAAAATAGATAACTGAGTGAAAGGCAAACTGTCAGCGGTGTCATCTAACCACACAACCATACTCTTGAGGTATAAAAATGGGTGGTGGCATATTAAGTTAGGAAGTCCACCCAGATGCTGAAGTGTGCAGCTGACAGAGAAGGAAGGTTGATGAGGGAAGCTGGCAGTGGTCAGGACTGGGCTAGGTGGACCCTCAGACATCATCAAGATGCATAACTGGAGAAAATGTGGACCATTATGAACAAGAGAATTTATGATGATTGGTAAAGGAGGTATATTTGGATGGATTAAATGAAGACTCGCTCCATTAGAGTCTCTAGAACAATTTATTTTCTATAGAAAATGGCAAAGAGGTGAAATGAAAATCTTTAGGAACCTGAAGGTGACATAAGAAGGAGGGGTGTGGGGAATTTCCATTTTTACTCTATCCTTGGATTAATTGAAATGAAGGGAATTGAAACAGGCACACTGTGCTTAGAAGATTAAGTAGACACCAAAACTGGGTTGGAATTGGCGGTGATAAAAGGGAATGGAATGTTTAGGGAAACATTCTGAAGGAAGCATTTATGGGATCTGAGAACTTATTGGGTGCAGAGAGTGACATATGGACAGGTCCAGACAGATTCTGGTATATTGAATGTCGGCATCTTGAAAACAAAATATAAAAACTCAAAAAGGAAGCTGATTTAGGTGAGGAAAGATGAGATCAATTTTAGACATGTCGAGAAAATCTTTGTGACAATTTTTAGTGAACTCTTTGGAAAGCAGGGCTGAAACTTCAAAGAAAAATGGATGTAAGTATTGCCATTTAAAGGAGAGGTGTTTGCTTCAGATACAGAAATCAATAAGAGTTTTGAAAAAGGCTGAAAAAAAAGCTCAAGTGGATTAGAGACAGAATTCCGTTTTGATTTCTTGGTGTTTAGTGGTAATGATGAAGTGAAGTCAAGGAAAGACATAAACAAGAAGTGGCCAAGAAGCTGGTAGAAAAACCAAATCTTTGAGAAATGAGAAATAATCATTGAATTTGTAGGAGAGATAACTATGAGATATCAATGGTAATGTTGGAAGAAAGAAATGTTTCTGGAGGTTAAGGAATAAGTGGTTGCTTTGATCTTGGACAATATGAAAATGGGGCCTCCCTTTTGAATCCAAAGCTAAGAAAGAAAACAGATGTTTTGATTGCATTTAGAGGGACAATTTTTAGACTAAAGACAAGAGCTTTATAAAATAGTAGATTAAAAAGTTAAAGACAACATGCCTTGTTTGTACCATGTTCTGGTTTAATCCTTAAAATCTCTTGCCTCCTTGAGCATCTCCATGTAAAATCCTGGTGAACCTTGTTGCTGGAAGTGGTTCCAACAAAAGAAATATATTAACAACATTAGATAGAGTAGTTATCATTTGAGAAGGTAAAGAACCTTATTAAAATATGGAATATGACTTCCAAATCAACAAGATTATTTGGAAGTAAAACAGAGTAGCCATGTGAATTAAATATTCTCAGATATACAGAAAGCATGACCTCATATTACCAGCAAAATATGGAAAGAACTTAACCTTGAGTGAAGTTTAGTATAATTGTTTTCAGAGATGATTTCAACCAGAAGAATCCAGTGATTTCTTCTCATTCTCCTGGGGCTAATTAATGACAACCTGGGGCAGATTGTTTTGAGGTGGGTTTCGAAGGTACATTCAGACTCAGCCTTCAGTATCAGTGGGATGACTCAACAAAGTTGGTCTTGAACCAGAGAATGGAGACTACAGCTCTAATGTTGCTAGAAGGAAGAACTCTTGGGCAATAATGAAGAGCCAGGTTCTTCATAAGTGGCTTCAGGGAACTGTTTCTCATAATGATATAGGAATGACAATGATCAAGGGAAACATTGAGGCATTGAAGTTTAGGGAAGTTCACTCAGGGTGTGGAGCAGCAGGGTCATTGCTGACAGCTTGTTAGAAATGGAAGTGCTCAGGTTCTTTGTCAGACCCATTGATGGCAACTCTTCATTTGAGGATTATTCCAACTAATTCAGTTGCTTATCCATCATGCAAAGGACACAAAGGATGCTGAAATCCATCATGCAAAGGACACAAAGGATGCTCAAATTAGCCAGACTAACAATGGAATTCCAGTAGTCTGGATAGAGTCCAAGATTAGGGTTTCTTTTTTTTTTTTTTTTTTTGGGTCACACCCAGCAATGCTCAGGGGTTACTCCTGGCTCTGCACTCAGGAATTACTCCTGGAAGTGCTCAGGGGACCATATGGTGTTTCTAAAGTGTGATTTCACCAGGCAAACTGCCTCCCCAGGGCAATTGTTAGAAATGCAAATTACCTCACCCCAACCTAAAAGAACTGAATTGAAAACTCAGATAGGACTGAGAAAGCTTTGTTTGGACAAATCCTTCAGGCAAGCTCCAAGTTCCCAAGAGTTTAAGAATCTTTATTCTAGGTAAAATGATTCGAGTTCTAGCTAAGTACAGTTGAAGAGGTAAGAAAGTTAGTTGAAACGCTTGAACTCATAAAAATCTATGAGTTGTTAAAGTCCAGGAAGCAGTAAATTTTTAAAATTAACAATAGATATACTCCTAAGAGCTTGATCAACCTAGGCAGAAAAATATTGCTGTGTGTTGTAGGTAAAACACACAATAGTGCCTGAGCACTTTTGACAATTAATGGACAGACTTCACCTGAAAAAATGCTAACTGTGATGAAAGGGTTTCTGAGAAGGTAAAATTCATATAAAACACCATTTATATACTGACTAACAAACTGAAAAATAAGTACAGTCTGAGTTGTTTAAAATGTTAACTGTCAATAACAATGTTCTATATCAAAGCAGAATTGTATGTTTAGCAGACTGGTTGCACTTGCATCTGTTATTGTGTGTAAAAGTAGTGTTATTACTTGTTTTAGAAAATTTGTTGCAGGGCCAGAGCAATAGCACAGCAGAGAGGGCATTTGCCTTAAATTTGGCCCACCGGGTTTGATCTCCAGCATCCCATATGGTCCCCTGAGCACCGCCAGGCGTAAGTCCTAGTGAAGAACCAGGAGTAATACCTGAGCATTACCAGGTGTGATCAAAAATGCAAAACAAACAAACAAACAAAAAAACACGAAAATCAGTTGCAAGCCTAAATTCTCTTTCAACTACAGTGGAGATCCATAGAGTATTAATATCAAACAGCAGGTCCAATTCTCTGGCTGATAGATATTGGCATCTCGAGTTGCAGCTAGCAAGGAGGCTATCTGCTGTGGGACATGCGCCCCTGTCCCATGTAATGATCTCTTAACTTAGTGAGGCCATTTAATTACCACCATGATTTGCTCAATAGTTGCTGGTGGTAGTGGCTACCAAGCTGGACAGCAAAGTTTTCAGTTCATTATAATCCTATCGAGAGTTTCATAGAGGGTCTTCAGCTTTTGCTTCAAGACTTATGATACTGACTTTGTAACAGTTTGGTCAAGGAGATGCTTTACAACAGGTCTAAAGCAGATCACATCTGTGAAAAGGATGTATTTAAGGACCGCTATTTTAGCCTTATCCCTCTTGTTTTTTAACATACAAATATTTCCAACTGTCACCTCAGCAAACAGCTGTGGAGGCCTGAAGGTATCTAAACATGACAGTGTTTTATTTATTTGCTTCTTTGTTTTTGAGTTTACAGTAAGTGTGGGGGGGGAGGTGGCAAAAAAAATCAGCAGTGACAAGCTATGTTGGCTAAAACCCCAGGAAACTCTTAATTTCTTCATAATTTTATTTCATAGTTTTGCTATTTTGTTTTTGTCAAAGCTTGTCATCAAGAAGGGGGCTGTGCTTGGTTTGCTTTTGTTTGTTTACTTAATTTTTAGAAATGAACAAGACAAATGAATTATAAACAGTGATACCCAGGAGCTGCCAACAGAGCTGGTGCATGGCTGAGTTTGGCTTTTCAGGTTTGGTCTGAAGCCCTTGTAAATTGCCGTTTATTTTTAACCTGCCTTTTATGAAAGCAGGCTGGAAAGAGAACCTTATTTATTCAGTCTTGCTACATAAATCTTTGTTGGTAGATTTGTTTGGTACCTTTCTCCTTTGACCGAATCAAACATGCCGGTGGGGGATGAGGGGGAGATGACTGAAAGAAATGATAACAAATTATTGATGTAAAACTAAAAACAGCATTACTGCTTTGAGCTGAGGAGGTCAGACCTAATGTAAAGAAACTGCAGTCAGGAAGGACTCAGGAAACTTCCATGCCTCATGGTAAAATGGAAATACAAACTTCAGGGCTTGAATCTGTAAGTCTGATGTTCTGTTTTATAATAATAATGCATTGAACCGATGGAAGTAAAATATCTTTTAATATTTATCATGGCTAGATAGAAAGCAATCTGAAAATACAGTGAAGATAGCTAAGTACATGGCTTTTGATCTATATGTACGTATATAAACATATGTATGTGTGCATATATGTGTAGAGAAGTGAGTTTTGCAGCAGTGACCACACTAGACTGTGCTCAGGGATTGATCCTAATTCTCCACTGAGCAATTACAACTCAGGCTCATGGGGAACTTGGGGTGCTGGGGATCTAACCCAGCTTAGCTGCTTCATGCGCTTTACTCACTCTGATCTCTCAAGTGACTATTTTGTTTTGGGTCCACATGCAGTGATGCCCAGGTCTTATTTCAGGATTTGTGTTCATGTGTACTCTTGATGGTACCCAGAGAACTATATGTGGTGCCAGGGATCTACAAATACACATATCAAGGAACTTTAAGTTCAGAAAAAGAATGTTGCCTCGGGAATGGTGTGGCTTATTCAATGCTTAAGAGTTTATGGTAGCATTTCTTGTTTATCCCTGGTCATATTCCCCTTGGACAAAAGCATCAATACTGATGTGACCTCCTTTTTCCCCTGTTCCCCAGAATAATTTGTTTCACCCTTTTCTTGGGAAGATTAATGTTCTGAACCTTTCTGATGAGGCTTCCAACATCTTCCCTATGAATCTTTGTGTGAAACTAAGAGGTCTTTTCTGGGCAATTAGCCACATATAATTTTCCAAATTACATGTTTGGCTCTGATGTGTGTCTCTCCAAAGCTGGTGTGCTATTTGTTTATTTGGTTCTGAACTCGGGGCAGAAAGGAGTCTCTCCTGTGGCAGGTGACCCCAGTGAGTCACGTTGTCAGCAAACGTGGCCCAGAAAGTTGCCACTTCTCTGGCAGGTCCTTCCAAGGCACTTCTAAAACTTTACGGAAAGTGGAAAGCTAGCTTTGTTCTTTTCTTCTACATTCTCATTATTATTCCTCTTCAAAGTATAAATATGAATTTCATTTCAAATATTTTTTGTCTATGGCTTCATCTGTAACACACCAACTTTACTATGATCTCTTGGCTCCAAATCAAATCAGTGAATGGAAGAGTCCTTTGGAAGCCATTTGTAATCATAATTTTGAGCTTCCATTTGGAGAAAATGTTGATGAAACATCTGCCACTGAGGCAATCTGGTTCAAAATCTAGAAAGTCCTTCAAGTTTCTCTTTCCTCAAATTAAATCTGTATCTAGCTTTTTTTGGTCCAATTTTCTGATCTATCTGGTGACAGTGGATTCACCAAAGGTGAATTAGATGAATGTAACCATACTTATGTGAATGTAATCAAGAGAATGGTAGATAGATAATGTATTACTGTATCTCAGTTCACAAAATCATATATATTTTTTTCCTTTTTGGGTCACACCTGGTGACTCAAGGGATTACTACTGGCTCTTCACTCAGGCATTATTTCTTTGGTGCTCAGGGGACTATATGGGATGCTGGGGTTCGAACCCAGGCTGGCTGCAAGCAAGGAACATGCCTGACCTGCTGTGCTATCACTACAGCCCCACAAAGTCAAGTTTCTGAGAATCATTAGGACTTAGGAAGCCAGGAAGAGCAAGGGTCTTACCTAATAGGTATTGTGTAGAAGAAAGTATGTTTCACAAAGTGCCTAAGACTCCTGTAAGGGAATTTTATTGGTGGTTGTCTTTCCTGACCGATTATGACTCAGGATGATGTGGAATTTTTTGTACAAATATATAAATAACTTGACTTTTAGCCAGTTAAAGACAATTAATGTATATACTTTGTACATAACCACATCTGTTAAACTAACTCTTTACCCCACCAAATACATCTAACTAATCAAGATTCAAAACATCTGTAAATTTTAGCTTTAAAATCCCTAGTCAATACTGTGATTCTAAGGTATTTGGTCTAAACCATATAGTTTACCTTTCTGCTCATCGTTTAGACTTAAAGTAAAAATTCTTAGCATGATCGACGGATTGTATCTTAAATATATTTTCAGTCTTTCTTCATTGCTTATATTGTTTATAAGTCTCTCTGCCTCTGTTTATTGGTCTCTGTTACACACAACATTTGCACACATACACACATACACACACATACACACCCATACACAAACATTCTTTCTTTCTCTCTGGTTCTATGTCTATTCCTGTTTCTGAATCTCTTCCAAGACAAGTTTTCTGAACTTTCCCTTCCCAGCATGGAGGGTCCACACTGGCTGTACTTGGAGCAGGGATATGGGCTCTCCTCCCATTCCTCACCTCTTTGTTGGCAGGTGTGACTGAGAGCTCACAGCCACCACAGCCAGCAGCACCAGAAGAGACACTCCAGAGCCACAGCTGTGCCAGTGCATGGTCACTTCGCTGCCATATGGCAGTCTTACACAATAATGGGAGTAGGACCAGGTGCTACCCAGGATCTTGCACATTTATACACTGTATACAGTTCTAGGTGGGTTCAATCCCTGGCCTATCATCCCAGTAGAGCCTAGCAAGAAGCCAGAGGAACCTCCACAACATGAGGGCAGTCATTCTCAACATCTGGACTCCCTCACATCTCCTCAGGGCTCCACCCAAGAAAAAAGTCGATTTCTCCCTGTTGTGGTTCATCAGTAAATGCATGAGATGAGAACCTACTGCTAAGAGTATACCACCCGCACAGCAGAGCCTGGCAAGCTACCGGGTTGTATTTGATATGCCAAAAAACAGTAACAATTATAGACCTCATTCCCGTGACCTAAAGGAATGGTTTGAGGCTCTTCATGTTCTTGGAGTGAGTCCCTTGGGCTACACTAGCTCGAGGAAGACGTATGAAGATATTACTGATGCCTGCTCAAGCAAATTGATGAACAATGGGAAGACAAGTGATACAAATGAAGTGAAGCCCTTCCTAGGCATGGGTCTTTCTATTCCCTTTTGCCTCTCTTCTAGAAAATCCTTTATCTTACTGTCTCCTAACTTTCTACCCATTATTTATGGCTCAATGCATATTACTTTTTATGACTATTCTGCTGATCTTTTGACTTGAGATATAGGTTCATAGCCTTTAAAAATTTTGACTCACATTACATTGTTAGTGAACTGATAGCCTGTTCACTGTATATTAAAAGCAAAATTTATAGTCTTTAGGAATGTACATATTGTTTTCAAAACGGCTGTACCATTCAACATTCCTACCAACATGAATGAGAGTCCCTTTCTCCTTGCATCCACACCAGCATTTGTTGTTCTTACTCTTTTGGATATGTGCCAGTCTCTGTGGTGTGAGATGATATATTATTGTTGTTTTGATTTACATCTCTCTGATGATTAGTGATGATGAATTTTTTATATGCCTTTTGGACATTCGCATTTCTTCCTTGTCAAAGTTTCTGTCCCATTAAACCCAGCCATACCACTCCTTGGAATATACACTGGGAAACCAAAAACACACAGCAGAAACACCATCTGCACTTTTATCTTCATAGCAGCACTATTCACAATAGCCAGAATCTGGAAACAACCAGAGTGCTCGAGAACTGATGACTTGATAAAGACACTTTGGTACATCTACACAATGGAATACTATGCAGCTGTTAGGAAAAATGAAGTTATGAAATTTGCCAATAGATGGATGGACACGAAGAGGATAATGTTGAGTGAAATTAGACAGAAGGAAAAAGACATATATAGAATGACTGCATTTATTTGCATGATATATATAGTATGAAACCAATATACAAGGTAAGGCAAAGCATGGATCAGTGGTCTTGTCAAGGTGGAATCTACCACAAACATGTGGGAGTCAGAGGCTAGGTAAGACAGAGAAGGGAACAGTGTGATAATAACTGTCAAAAGTGATAATACCAGTCTATAACTGAGCATTGAATACAGGCAAAAAGATACATAACCTATAAATATAGTCTTGCAATCCACAGTGTGGAAGAGAAGGAAGAGAGAGAGAGAGAGAGAGAGAGAGAGAGAGAGAGAGAGAGAGAGAGATAGGCTAGGGGAGGGGTGTGGGAATTGGTAACATTGGTGGTGGGAAATGGGCACTGATGGAGGGATAGGTGCTGGAACACTGTAAGACCAAAACTCAAACATGAACATCTTTGTAATTATATATCTCACGGTGATATAAAAAATAAATAAATAAAAATGTACTTTCCAGAATGTAACTGTAAAAATATTTTATGCAAGATTTCATGTGGGATACCTTAATGGTTGAATAATATATTTTACCTTATAAAAATGCTTAAAGATAGCAAAATTTGGCATGTATTTCTTTCTGGATAGCATTGTAATAAGCATTTAATGGAAATTTAAAAATATTTCTTGAATTCAAATCATCTATGTTTTGCATCATAAATATAGCACATGATATATCATGAATCACACATATTGCATAACAATGAAGAGTAGAGTATAAGAAACAAGGTGTGGATTTAGAAAACCACAGTTATAAAATTGCTAGGAGGTTAGATCAGGTTGTGGGTTCATTGGACTGGCAAGGATGTGGGTTCTCCATCAGTTACCACTTTGAGGGTGCTAAGGGGGCTTTACACATGGCTCTCTTCTACCTTTCAAAATAAAGCTCTATCAATTAGCAGTTTCTCCTCATTGTTCCTCCCACCAAGCTTCTGGCAGTAGGTTTATCCAAGATGAGTTAGATAAATCCATTCATGATTAACAAGTAGCAATTTATTTATTGCTTTTGCTTCATAGTCCTTAGCTCAGCTCATAAGTTTCTATTTCTTTGAAACCACTAAGGAATAACTGGTGAAAGAAGTTTTATACCTATCAGACCAGACTGTCTTCATTTTATTTGTCTCTGTGGGATGATATTTGTATCATCTTTAGTCTTTAGAATATTTTGTATATTTTGTATATCCTGGATATTTTGTATACTTGTGATCATACCATACTTGAGATTTATGCCAGGATTATTTCACTTAGCTCCCCCTCCAGGTGTTGTAGGTGTGGCTGCAGTGCCTGGCTGCATAGGCAGGTGGCAGACAGGAGACAGGTTTAGGTTTGTCTACACCAGGGCTCTGCCCCTGGGCCCTGGATGGTTGATGGTCTAATATAGATAGAAACTGGGCCCACTCGGATGAACCCAGGGCCACAGCAGAGCCTGGCAAGCAACTCATGGTATATTTGATATGCCAAAAACAGTAACAATGATGAACCTCATTCCCTACAAATGGAGGCGTTACTGGCACCCGCTTGAGCAAATCGATGAACAATGAGAAGACAAGTGACAAGTGACAAGTACATGCTTGGAAACTCATCCTTGTTGTACCATGTATCAAACTTCAATTCTAGTTTGCATCTTAAAATATTTTATTTTGTTTTAAATTAGTCTGTTTAGTGATTATTACATTTGCTCTTTCTGCAATTTTTTGTGATTGAATAGTGTTCCTACAAACATGTATGTATCTCTTTGAGTAGTTGTTTTTAACTCATTTTTTCTTTTTTAGAAGAACTGTGCTTATGAACCACAAATCACAGATGAACGCAAAGGCACTTGTCCCTTGTCCCTTAGTCTCTTCTTGTTCTCTCCCTCTGTTTCTCTTCTCTCTTGGTGTTTTTGTTTTCTGTAAACTAGAGTCAGTGGTTTGTCCATCTTTTGATACATACATTCCCTAGACTGTATATCCATTATGCCACTGATTAGTGAAAATATACTAAATTTTCCTTGTGCTTATGAATCCACTTAATATGAGATATTCTAATTCTATGTAAAAAAAGGAAAACACCCTTTTCATATCGATATGGAAGATTTTTTACCTATACTCCTCAGTGTCTTCCTAAATATTGAAGGAACAATTATCTATCCTAATAGTTTCTATTAAGCAAACATATAATAATACACAAAGCAGATATATTATTACAAAATAAAATGTCAGACCAATTTCACTGATGAATTTTGTCACAAAAACTCTCAATGAAATCTTGTAGAAAAGAGTCCAGCAACATATAAAAATGATCATACATGACATTCAAGCAAAATTCATAACAGGGATACAAGGGTGTTTCAATATATGCAAATAAATTAGTGTAATATACCATACCTATAAAAGGGGAGATAAAAATAATATTATAACATTATTAGAGAAAGTTTTTTATCAAAATTCAGCAGCCATTCATCACTAAAAAATAATAATAAACAAGCTAGTGATAGAAGAAAACTTTCTCAGTTTACAAAAATCCCTCAGTCAGAATTATACTCAACAATGAAGAGCTAAAAAAAAATCTTTCCTATGAGATTAGCAGCAAGACAAGAATGTTCTCTTGTTGTCACTATTATTCAGTTTAGTACAGAATATCTTTGCTGCAGCATTTTGGTGTGAAAAATAAATCATAGGGACCAATTGGAAAAAAGAAGTCAAATTCTCACTGTGCAGATGAAATATTAATATACATAAAGGATCTTATTATTTCAATGTATTTAAAATTTATTTTAAATTTATAAGGAATATTATTTTTGCCTAGTGCACTTAAAATTATACACTGTCTTAATGAAGTGTTTGAATGTGTGTGTGTGTGTGGATATAATACTGGTCCTAGGTGCATAATTGTCCCTCACAATTATGACTCACAGACATGGGGCAGAGTGCTACTGGCTCTCCATGTGTCCAGCCACTCACGAGGCACCCAGGAGAGAAGGCGGGTTCTAGCCCTGGCCCGCCACCCCAGCAGAGCCTCGCAACAAACCAGACAACCCCCACTCCATGAGGGCCTCCACTTTCCACATCCAGACTTCCCCCTCATCAGAACTCCACTCAGCACACCAGCCTATTACAGCCCGGCTCGTGCAGGCATCAATAAATGCTGGATTTAGAGATGACTACAAGAGTATGCTATCCACACAGCAGGGCCTGGCAAGCTACCCGTGTCGTATTTGATATGCCAAATGCTAGTAACAATTATAGACCTCATTCCCATGACGTGACGGAATGGTTTGAGGTTCTTTATGTTCCTGGAGCAAGCAGGTGCTCTTGGGCTCTACTAGCATGAGACAGGACGTATGGAGATGTTACTGGTGCCCGCTCAAGCAAATCATGATGAGCAGGAAGACAGTGATACAGTGATAGGTGCATAATTATCTGCATGTCAATTAGAATCTGTTGATAATTATTTCATTTTTCTTTTTTTTTTCTTTTTTGGTATCTTTGCTGTTGTCATGAAGTTATACCATTTGCCGAATGTGGGATGTTGAAATTTTCAAGCCTACTTGTGGATCTATTTGTTTTTCAGTAATTTATATATATATTTTATATATATCCACACCCACTCTGCAGCAGTTTTTTTTCAATCCGGCCCAGAACTCCACCCAGCAGACCAGCCTATCACAGCCCAGCTTGCAGCCGCTTGTGGCTGCTTGGTTCATCAATAAATGCTGGATTTAGAGATGACTACAAGAGTATGCTACCTGCACGGCAGAGCCTGGCAAGCTACCCGTGTCGTATTTGATATGCCAGATACCAGTAACTATTATAGACCTCATTCCCATGACCTGATGGAATGGTTTGAGGCTCTTTATGTTCCTGGAGCAAGCAGGTGCCCTTGTGCTCTACTTGCATGAGACAGGATATATGGAGATGTTACTGGAGCCCGCTTGAGCAAATCGATGATGAACGGGAAGCCAGTGATACAGTGATACAGTGATATATATTTTTTCTTTATTCGAGATTTTATGGTTTGATGCACTACATTTAGACATTTCTTCCTGGTGGACTGAGTCTTTATCACTGTTTCCTATCTTTTATATTTCACAAAATTTCATTTTCTCTAAATGCAATTTACCTAATATTAGCAGTCATCCCTACTTTTAAATATATGGTATTTCCATGATACATGCTTTTACTTCCGTCTGTCATCATTTTTTAATTCAGTTTCTATTTTTTTTTTAGTTTTTTTTTTAGGTCACACCCAGCAGTGCTCAGGGGTTTACTCTTGGCTCTGCACTGAGTAATCACTACTAGCGATGCTCAGGAGACCACATGGGATGCCGGGGATTGAACTCAGATTGGCCGCATACAAGGCAAACACCCTACCCACTGTGCTATCACTCTGGCCTCTTAATTCAGTTTCCTGTAGGTCCATCAAGCTCTGCCAAACTCTGCCTTTTAAATATTTATAGACTTAATTCTATTCCATAGGTCCACGGGTCTGTTTTTATTCCAATACCATGCTGTTTTAATTACTACTGCCTTGTAGTACAGTTTGAAGTTGGGTAAGGTGATGCCTCCCATCTTCTTTTTCCCGAGGATTGCTTTAGCTATCCTTGGGGGGTTTATCGTTCCATACAAATTTCAGGATTGTTTGGTCAATTTCCTTGAAGAATGTCATGGGTATCCTTATAGGGATTGCATTGAATCTGTACAGAGCTCTAGGGAGTATTACCATTTTGACAATGTTGATTCTCCCCATCCATGAGCAGGGAATATGTTTCCATTCAAACGTATGATCATTTAATCTTTGATAAAGGTGCAACGAGTTTAAAATGGAGTAAGGAAAGCCTCTTCAATAAGTGGTGTTGGGAAAACTGGGCAGCGACATGTAAAAGAATGAATTTGGACCTGTGTCTAACACCATGCACAAAAATCAGATCAAAATGGATTAAAGATCTCAATATCAGACTTGAATCCATAAAGTACATTGAAGAAAATATAGGAAAAACCCTCCATGACATTGAAGCTAAAGGCATCTTCAAAGATGAAACATCACTAACAAAGCAACTAGAAGAAAAGATAAACATATGGGACTACATGAAACTAAAAAGCTTCTGCACCTCAAAAGAAACAGTGACTAAGATACAAAAAGCAGTCCACAGAATGGGAAAGAATATTCACCCAATACACATCCGATAAGGGGTTAATATCCAGGATATATCAGGCACTGGTAGAACTTTTACAAGAAGAAAACAAACAACCCCATCAAAAAATGGGGAGAAGAAATGAACAGAAACTTCAGCAAGGGAAGAAATTCGAATGGCCAAAAAAACATATGAAAAAAATGCTCATCATCACTAATCATCAGAGAGATGCAAATCAAAACAACAATGAGATACCACTTTACACCACAGAGACTGGCACACATTCAAAAGAACAAGAACAAGTGCTGGCGTGGGTGTGGGGGAAAAGGGGACACTCATCCATTGTTGGTGGGAATGCCGGCTGGTACAGCCTTTCTGGAAAACAATATGGACTTTCCTCCAAAGACTAGAAATTGAACTCCCATTTGACCCAGCGATACCACTCCTGGGAATCTACTCTGGGAAGCCAAAAATACGCAGCGGAAACAACATCCCTACTTTAATGTTCATAGCAGCATTATTCACAATAGCCAGTTTCTGGAAGCAACCAGAGTGCCCGAAAATTGATGACTGGATAAAAAGCTTTGGTACATCTACACAATGGAATACTATGCAGCTGTTAGGAAAAATGAAGTTATAAAATTTGCCTATAAATGGATGGACATGGAGATTATGTTGAGCGAAATTAGCCAGAAGGAGAGAGACAGATACAGAATGACTGCATTTATATGCATAACATAAATATATAGGTACATATTATGATACCAATATCCAAGATCAAGTGAAACATATATCAGGGACGTCCTGTCAAAGGTGGAAATTATCACAAACGTGTGGGATTCAGAGGCTAGGTAAGACAGAAATGGAACAGTGTGCTGACAATTGTTGAGGGTACTAATGCCAACCTAGAACTGAGCATTAAATAGAGGCAAAAAGATACACATGACAACCCTTTAATGTACGTTCTGTAATTCATAGTCTGGGGGGAAGGAAAAGAGAAAAGAGAGAGAAATGGAAAGAAATCAAGAACCTGCCATGGAGCAGGGCTGGGGAGGGGGAGGGAACCGGGGATGTTGGTGGTGGGAGATGGGCACTGGTAGCGGGATGGGTGCTGCAACACTGTTTGACCAAAACCCAAATATGAACTTTTTAATTGTATATCTTTGTAATTTTAAAAATAAAAAAATATTTATAGACTTATATTAACCTGATGTTTTTTTCATTGTACTTTTGGTTCTTTTGTTTCTTATTTTTTGCCTCTCAGTTTTATCTCTTCTGAAATGTTATTTATAAAAAAAAATAATTCCAGCATACTGTTTTTACCTGGCCGTGGTAAAAATGTTTTTACCGTGGCTCTGTGCTCAAGATTATTCCTGGTGGGCCTCAGGAGATGACATGCTGTGCCAGGTATCAAACCTGGGTTAAAAGCATTCAACACAATGCCTTACCTGTTATACTAACTACAGCTCTTTTCAGATTTATCTTTAGTTTCCTCTTGTATTATTTTCAGAGTTCATATCTGCATTTAGCAGTGAAAAGCAGGTAAAAACTAGCCTGTGTCATCTTGTCCAGACCAGAACAGTTTCAGTAATTGCCATAATATTTTAAGGGAAATAAAAGGTACATCCCTCCCCAAATTATCTTTGTGGTTTCTTACTGCCTTATATTACAAGTTCCTTTCTAAATGCAATCACTAAATTTTCTTTAAATAGGATCCTTTCTAAATTAAAGAAAAGAGATGTGGTAGGCAATATTAAGTTCTTTGACTATTCATTAAATCACAAACCTAATGTTTTTGTAGACTGTAAAACTTCTCTCCCAATTTACGCAGCAGTTAGGGAGTCACTTTTCAAAAGAGGGAACAGAGAGTAAGGTGAAAGACCAGAAAGTTTCGCCTTCCTTTTTCTGTTCCAAGTTGCACATGTAGGTTGATGTTTCTTACAGGCTACAAGACAGATAAGTGATATTTCAACACCCCCTGACAAAAGCACAACAAGCAACAAATAGACGTTCCATTTTGAGTTCTTCCCTTGTTCTGAGGTCTCTCATCTCTGTTTGCTGATTCTCCTAATCTCAGCATAGCAGTGTCTTACCAGGAAGTTTTCTGGGAGTCAGAATGCCTTTTAGGAGAAAATACAGATGTAACTTTAAAAGTAGGTGAGCACTCACTCTAGCTGACTGAGTGGGTATCACTAGCCTTCAAGGCAAAAGCTACTTGGTTTTTTTTGATGCTCATCACATAGGAGAGGCTATGTGATAGTCTCAGCAAACTTTTCTAGAGGAAAGTTGAAGTGTTCCTTCTTTCAAGAACACATGCTGAATGACCTGTTTTTAAAAAAAATTAACAGTATTTTAACCAGTATATAAATATATACAGTATAAATCTGTTAATGATAATGCTGTGTCAGTGATAACACTATTGTACTATTGTCAGCAATACCACAACAATACCCAGCATTTCTTCAGCATTTATGCCATGTTAATTGTTTTGTTAATAGACAATTTCCTTAATCTATCCCAAGACAATTTCCTTAATCTATCCCAAGAGATGTGGTAATCACTGTTTTGCATATTTCAGCTACTTAGAAAGTGGATGGGAAATTAGGGATTCAAACTTAGGCATTGTGTTACCAAAATATTCATATGGAAACATGATATAGGGATAGGGAGGTATGTGATAAATCACATAGAATAACATACTAAAGGTGTCTTGAGAAATGAAACCAGCCTGGGTATCAAACCAAATCTTCATGGATAATGAATACTAGAATTGGGTCTTAAAAGATGGCCTAGAATTCACAAAACAAAGATGATTTGTTTTTTTTGCCAAAGTATTTGAAACCAAAGAAACAGAGCTTAGGTTGGTAAGTGACAGCAAATGAGGGTCAGTATTTCTCAACCTTTTTTTTGAACTTTTGTTTACTCAGTCAATTTCTGTTTTTGTTCTCTTCATTTCTATCTGTGAACTCCTAGGCTTTCTGTGCACCTCTCCAATTAATTTTATTTTTACACGTTAGACAATGGAATATTACGGGAGACCCATAGGGAGACTATGTGGCACCCATTCAAGAAAAGCAGATCTAGACCAAAGCATAACTGTATCACTGTCTTCCCATTGTTCATCAATTTGCTCAAGTGGGCACTAGTAACATCTCCATTAGTCCTGTCACAAGCAAGTGTAACCCAAGGGCATCTGCTTGCTCCAGGGACAGGAGGAGCCCGAAACCATTGTTCAGGTAATGGAACTGAGGTCCATCATTGTTACTAGTTTTTGGCATAACAAGTAAATAAAACACGGGTAGCTTGCCAGGCTTTGCCGTGTAGTGGTATAGTCTCAGTAGAAGGCTCTCATCTCGAGCATTTACTGATGAAACTTAAAGAGGGAAGATCAGGTTTTCTCTTGGATGGAGCTCTGAGGAACTATGGAGACTGGATGTTGAGAATGACTGACTGCATGATTTGTGGTTTGCTCTAGCTTCTTGCTAGGCTTACTGGTATCAAAACCTGTCTAGAACTGTATACAATGTATAAATGTGAAAGATCTTCGGAAGGACCTTATCCTAAAATCAGCATTCTCTAAGAATATCGCCAAGGGAGCGCCAAGAGAGCTGTGGGTGTGGCGTGGGTGGGGTCTCTCTCTTCCGAGGCAACTGGCATGGAGGTGGAGGAAAGGGCAGGGCCCAAAACTCCTCTCCGAGTCCAGCCAGCGCGTTCTCTCCTCCGCACATGAGAGCAAACCCTTGGAGAAATGTTGGACACGGCCAGGGGCTGGCCAAGCCCTTTTACTGGGAGGTCAGCTCCATGGGTTGCTTCCACATGGGACTGGTCAAACAGCGCAGCTGTAGGTCTGAAGGGGATGTGTTTGGATCTCTTCCAGGGTTGCAAATTAGCTGAGTCTGTCATGGGTGGGTCTCTCTCTTCCAGGGAAACTGGCATGGAGGCGGAGGAAAGGGCAGGGCCCAAAACTCCACTCCGAGTCCGGCCAGCATGGTCTCTCCCGCCCATGAGAGCAAACCCTTGGAGCAATGTTGGACACGGCCAGGGGCTGGCCGAGCCCTTACCAGGAGGTCAGCGCCATGGGTTGCTTCCACCTGTGGCCGGCCGAGCAGCCCAGCTGTGGGTCTGAAGTGGATGGGTTAAAAATGAGGGGAATAAAAGGAAACTGGGTGAAAAGGACTAGTCTTAAGTTTTGTTTGTTGGCAATGGAGAACTGACTATTGAAGTCATGCAATAAAACCAGCATATTTCACCAGTGGTTTAAGAAGAATGATTTGCATAGAGAATCTTGGAGAGAAAGGAATTGGAAAGATTAGTGACAAAGAGACTAGTTCTGTGGTTATTAATGTAGAATAATTGGGAAAAGGCTATAAAATGCAAATATAGGCAACATAACAAAAAGCAATATTAATACAACTTGGAAGAATATCTGTCAGCATATGCGTTCATGTGTATGTATATTGATTTCAGTTATTGGAGGAAGACAGTGAGAATGATAGACTTCTCTACAGGAATGAATATTTGAGGGAGAACTGGCTATTAGGAAAGAAGGTGGACATTAGATTCTAGTGGTGCTTACTTAAAATTGTTGAAAAATCAGGATGCTGAAGAGCCCAAAGTGTAGAAAGGATATTGAAGCGACCAGTGCTAACTAGAAATCAAACATTGAAGTTTTCTCAACTCTCAGATTTAAGTTGTGTTCGTGATGTATTAAGCAAATTTATTCTTTTAATAAGAGCTTAAGGAACATTTCTGGGGGCCGGAGCAATAGCCCAGTGGGTAGGGTGTTTGCCTTGCATGCGGTTGGCCTGTGCCGGCCGAGTTCGATCCCCAGCATCCCATATGGTCCCCAGAGCACCGCCAGGAGTAATTCCTGAGTGCAGAACCAGGAGAAACCCCGAAGCTTCGCCAGGTGTGACCCCAAAAAGCAAAAAAAAAAAAAAAAAAAAAAAAGAGCCAAAGGAACATTTCAGAGAAAGAACATTTATCACTCCAATTAGAAACAGAAGAAACTATGTCTATTGAAAGGATCATATGGTTTTTATTTTTTCTTTTTATTGATATGATGTATTATGTTGATTGACTTGCGAATGTTGAACCATCCTTGCATTCCTGGGATGAATCCTACTTGGTCATGATGTATAATCTTCTTGATGATTCTTTGCATTCTGTTTGCTAGTATTTTGTTGAAGATCTTAGCATCCGTGCTGGCGTGGATGTGGGGAAAAGGGGACACTCATCCATTGTTGGTGGGAATGCCGGCTGGTACAGCCTTTCTGGAAAACAATATGGACATTCCTCCAAAGACTGGAAATTGAACTCCCATTTGACCCAGCCATACCACTCCTGGGAATCTACTCTGGGAAACCAAAAATACGCAGCGGAAACACCATCCCTACTTTTATGTTCATAGCAGCATTATTCACAGTAGCCAGAATCTGGAAGCAATCAGAGTGCCCGAAAATCGATGACTGGATAAAGAAGCTTTGGTACATCTACACAATGGAATACTATGCAGCTCTTAGGAAAAATGAAGTTATAAAATTTGCCTATAAATGGATGGACATGGAGAAGGTTATGTTGAGTGAAATTAGCCAGAAGGAGAGAGACAGATACAGAATGACTGCATTTATTTGCATGGCATAAATATATATGTACATATTATGATACCAATATCCAAGGTCAAGTGAAACATATATCAGGAGGTCTTGTCAAAGGTGGAAATTATCACAAACGTGTGGGAGTCAGAGGTTAGGTAAGACAGAAAATGGAACAGGGTGCTAATAATTGTCGAAGGTACTAATGCCAACCTAGAACTGAGCATTAAATAGAGGCAAAAGGATACACATGACAACCTTTTGGTGTATGTTCTGTAATCCATAGTCTGGAAGGGAAGGAAAAGAGAAAGAGAGAGAAAGGGAAAGAAATAAAGAACCTGCCATGGAGGTGGGCTGGGGAAGGGGGAGGGAACCGGGACGTTGGTGGTGGGAGATGGGCACTGGTGGAGGGACGGGTGCTGGAACACTGTATGACCGAAACCCAAACATGAACGTTTTAATTGTATATCTTTTTATTTGTATATCTCACGGTGGTATAATAAAATACTTAAAAAAAAAGAAAATAAAGATTGGTTGGGGCCAAAAAAAAAAAAAAAAAAAAAGAAACAGAAGAAACTAGTCACAGTCTACACTCTCCCTCTCTCCCTCCTTTCTCTCTCTCTCTCTCTCTCTCTCTCTCTCTCTCCCTCTCTCTCTCTGTCTCTCTTCCTTCTCTTACATATTGTGGCTTACAATACAAACATTTAGAGATTATCATGTATATCCCTTTGCCTACATTCAATGCTCTCATTTCTAGACTGGTATTAAATATCTTTTAAACATTATATATATATATATATATAAAGATAAAGATAAAGATAAACATATATTATTCTTTTAAACGTTTTTGGGGTGCTCTCTGTGTGTAAGTCAAGCACCTTGACCCCTGTATGATCTTATCAGCACCAAGTTATGAGATAAGAATAAGGAAACAAGTCCATCATGTCTCAAGAGTATTTTCATTTTCTAAAAATTCTGTTTCCTGTCCATCCAATTTTTCTTCTTCAACCCAGGTAACCAAAATCTCTTTATACTCAATAGTTTTGCCATTTTCAGAATTTCATATACTTGAAATTATATAGGATGTTACCTTCTCAGATGAACTTTAGACTTTCTGTAGCATATATTTTTTTCTTTCAGTAATTATTCATTTAGGAATCTCAAGCATGTGATCTAGTCCAGATCACTCTTATCAAATGATGTCCACACATTGCTAAATTTGGAATTATTAAATATTATACTTAGTTAAATGCAAATATGCATAATATTATTATTAAAAGGAAGATTATGTTAAAGCTTGGTATTTTTTGAAAAATTCTAACAGTTTTATAGTAATATAAAATAAAAATTGACTTTGAATGTTATGGCTTAACTCGATTTTTTAGCAACCATGGTAAGCAGAGATACACTAACTTTTGAATGTAATTGTCAACTTTTCTATAAATGGATAACTTATTTTTTACCTTCAGAACCAGTTTTCAGTATTTCTGACTCCCCCTTCAAGTTTATCTTGTGCTATTTCCTCTAGTTTTCTTCCCAATATATCAGGTTTCTATTTTGTCCTCTGTGTACCCATGGTTGTTTAAAAAGGAGGCCAGACTTGTAGCCCGTAAAGATCACTTCCTCTGTCTCCTGAATTTATTTAAATGGTTGATACTTGAGCCCAGGGATTGTTTACACTAACACTGTGGAGTCAAGAGTACTCATTACCTTCAGCTCTAACTATCCATAGGTCAATAGTAAGAGGCAAGACCTCCATCATATTTTATTATTTCAAGACAAAATCGCCTTCCTTAGACCCTCAGTTCTCAAGCATTAGGCATTGGATCCTCAGCCACTTGATTTTTTGCTGTGTCAATTGAAATGTATGTTTGAATCCCAGTCAAAGCTCCCATACGACAGTATTCACTTATAAGCACTCTGTCATGGTGAAATAACAGCTCTGCAATGATGTATTTGTTTTTTTTTTAATTGACTCTGAAAGTTTATGTTCTGTCCCACTGAAAAGAGAGATACTTCAATTTAGGAATTGTCCATGTCTCAAATAGGTGGGACAATTTGTTGAGAAGAAGTTTGATGGGAGCAGTTTAATTAAAGAACTTTCCCCAGGTTTTTATAAGTAAAAAAAAATCTTATGCAACTGATACGTTAATAAAGTTTCCCTGTCATTTTCAATGAATCACCAGAGATAACAGTTACAAAGTTGTACATGACGAGTTCAGTCAACACTGCAACATCCAGCCCCGATCAGGCACATTTCCCACCACCAAGTCCCCAGTCCCCCTCCCCTCCCACACCCCGACCGCAGCCGCCTCTAAGCAACTCCTTCTCCTTCTCCTTCTCCTTCTCCTTCTCCTTCCTCCCTCCTTCTCCTTCTTTCTTCTTCTTCTTCTTCTCTTCTCTTCTTCTCTCTTCTTCTTCTCTCTCTTCTTCTTCTTCTCCTCTTCTTCTTCTTCTTCTTCTCTCTTCTTCTTCTTCTTCTTCTTCTTCTTCTTCTTCTTCTTCTTCTTCCTTCTTCTTCTTCTTCTTCTTATCCTCCTCCTTCTCCTCCTCCTCCTTCTCCTCCTCCTCCTCCTCTTCTTCTTCTTCTTTTTCTCCTCCTCCTCCTCTTCCTCCTCTTCTTCTTCCACTTCCACTTCCTCTTCCACTGCTTCTGCTTCTGCTTCTCTGATTCATCTGCTTCTTCTGCCTCCTCCTCCTCTCCCTCCCCCTTGCCTTCCCTCCCCCTCTTGTCTGTCTTCTTCTTGCTCATCCTTTCTTTTCCTCCTCCTTGTTCCTCTTCCTCCCCTTTCCCTCCTCCTCCCTCTTCTTCCTCCTTTCTCATTTCTTCTTTTTCTCCTCTTTATTCTCATCCTCCACCCCCTCCTTCTCCTCCTCCTGCTCCTTCTCCTTCTTTATCTCCTCCATCTCTCTATCATTCTCTTATTTTTCTTTTGGCACCTATCTTTCTTTCTTTTCAATGGTTTGTAAAACTGTTATTAAGGGTATCATGCAAATCATTTTGCCTTCATTCAACACTCAGTTCTTCTCCAGAGTGATCATTTCCAACTATCATTGTCATAATGATCTCATCTCTGTCCTAACAGCACTTCTGCTCCATCTTTGCAACATGTGTCTAGTTTCCATATAACTCGGCATTACACATATTTTCCATATAACTCAGTATATGATAGTATACACTTATGGCCCAGGAACACAACACATAAAGTCATGTGCACCCATATGTTCATTACAGTATATACATAATAGCTAGAATCTGGATGCAACCCAAATGCCTGAGAATAGACTAGTGGCCAAGCAAACTACAGTTAATCTACACAATGGAACACTCTGAATCCATTGGTCATTATTGTTATTTTAGCCAAAGAGTTCCTTCTTTCTGGCCAGCTATTTTGGATTTGGAAGTATTTATCTCAAAGTGCATTTTACCCAAGACTAACGTTTCCTGAATTAGGACCCTGGTAGAAAGCAATTATGGGTAGAATTTGTAAACTAGTTCATCAGTGATATGCTTTGCCCTTGAGGGCCAAGAACACACTTGCTATGTAGATAGCAAGCTGAGAGCTGAGAGCTCTCTCTTTATGAGAGCTGTAAAGTTGCAGTTTTTCTCAGCATCCATTTTCACCAATGGGCACCTCATCCCCTGTCAGTGATTCCTGTCACGTAGGATCTACCTGTTGTCCTGCTGACATGGCCCCTGCTTTGCCAAGGATGTGCTGGTCTTTAATTCTCCAATTCAGTGTCTCATGTGAGAACAGGACAGATTGCTTTTCAGAGATTAAGGTTGAGAAGAGATCAGACTTCAGAATTCACCCATGAAAAGTTCAGTTAGGGTAGGCCAAGTGGAAAGCCAACTCCCAATATGTAACTTAGAAGGGCTGGGCATTCCTGGTCTTGTTCTTGTTCTCCTGTGTCATCTATGAGTCAAAATAAATAATAAAAAGTTCTTTCAATCTCTCTCATCCCCACACCCCTCCCCAAATGAGTGAATGGTAAGTAAAGCTGAAGGAATAGTGGCAATGGGAATATGCAGCCTCATAAGTGTCATAGATGGTTTCTGTAGAAAAACTTCACTTAGTTCAGAGAACTGAAGCTAGCTTTTTTTTTTTTAATGTTTTTTAATTTTTATTTATTTATTTATTTTCTTGCTTTTTTGGGTCACACCCGGCAATGCTCAGGGGTTTCTCCTGGCTCTGCACTCAGGAATTACTCCTGGTGGTGCTCGGGGGACCATATGGGATGCCGGGATCGAACCCGGGCCGGCACAGGCCGGCCGCGTGCAAGGCAAACGCCCTACCGGCTGGGCTATCGCTCCGCCCCTGAAGCTAGCTTTATAGAGACCCTGAAGTGTATCCATATGCCAAATGTGTCACATTTTTGGCAATACTTACATGCCTGTATTCTCCACCATCCTATACACATACCCCATACACATAAACACACATATTTTTAAACCCTTATTCCTTTTTAAAATTATTTCAAGCTAGGTTCATGGTAGGTGATTTATAAGCGTTAATTGGATACATAAATGCATGAATGCATAACATTGTTCGGGTGTGTAAGTTCCCTCTGATTGGATGCTTGTTTTTCAAATTGTTATCGATGCACACAAGTTGAATAGGCTTAGGGAGCAGAGTCAAGGAACCAAAGTCTTGCTGAGTGCTCCCTTTGACTCCATGACTCAGCCTCTGCTGCTCTGTTTGGAAGGTGTAACTAACCCCAGACTGTCAATGATTCTAATTTTAAATGTGTCACAATTGGACTCTGAAAGATTTCAAATTATCCTGAACTAACTAGTAGTCCAAAAGAGAAGGTGGGAGAGGTCACTTTCAATCTCTCTGCCTTTAAGAGATCTGTTACATCTTTGTCTTTTCAGTTAAACAATGTGTGATGTACATAAGATTTAAAGACAACTAAACTAGGGAAAGAACTGTTTTTAATCACAGTCACATCAGTTTAAGGTACTGTATTATGTGGACGAATCATTAACAACTAATCTTACTATTCTTAAATTTAGATAATTACTAAGCAGTTTTTTGTTACTCAAATTTGGTTGTCACTGGATGTAAAAATAACAAGAACTTATTTACGAAAATTTGTGCTCTTTAAGCATTCCTTTACTCCAGAAGTTTTTTTTTTGTGACATATAATATGGACTACTGGATTTCAGACAGATCAGGTATAGAATACAATACCTAATAGTACCTTTACTGATCTTAAACTCATGTAAAAGGCATCTTCTGAGGATACTTTACTGTGTCTTGTTCTCAGGTCTTACAGCAACAACATTATTTCATTATTTTTTTAAGAGAAGGAGATTTCTGAACCTCATTCTCAATCCTTGTTTTGAACTTTTTTACTCATTTGTAGTATATCTACTTTCTACACTTTCCCTGTTTAGGTGAACATCTACCTAAAGATAAGCTCCCAACCTCCTAAATCTCTGCTAGGATAATAAGAAATAAAGACTTATTTAGGTGAAATTGTTTGCTTTCTTTCATCTCACCTGTAAACAGTTTTTCTTAATCTTTCAAATATTATAAAATAACATCTATGTTTCTTTAAAAGGCTATGTTTTTATGTATTGGAAGACTGGTCATATTTAGCAGAAGACAATTTTGTTATCACTATCACTATCACTACCTTCCCGTTCATCATCTATTTGCTAGAGCGGGCACCAGTAATATTTCCATATGTCCTGTTTCATGCTAGTAGAACACAAAGGCATCCACTAGCTCCAGGAACATA
This sequence comes from Cryptotis parvus, assembly GCA_021461705.1. NCBI lineage: Eukaryota > Metazoa > Chordata > Mammalia > Eulipotyphla > Soricidae > Cryptotis > Cryptotis parvus. Next base: position 103,320 of record JAJIBD010003710.1, read on the forward strand.
AATAGCCTCAAACCATTATATTAGGTCACGGGAATGACATAATATAAATGTTACTGGTATTTGGCATATCAAATACTACACGAGCAGCTTGCCAGGCTTGCCGTGCTGGTGGCAAACTGTTGTAGTCACCTCTAAATAAAGCATTTATTGATGAACCGGCGCCGCCGCTAGCGTTATGTTTTTTTTTATATTAGTCTGAAATTTTAACAAATCTATATAAATGCTGTTTAGCATCAAATCAACCTCCTCTTGTTTGTTTGCATTTAGTTTTATGGTTATAAATGGTGATTCTCAGGGGTTATTCCTGGTTCGGCACTCAGGAATCATACATGGTGGTGCATGGGGTGTGGGGATCAAACCTGGGCTAGTAGCATAAAAGGCAAACTCCGTACCTGCTGTACTATCTCCAAGTCACCTTTCTTTTAAAGGAATAATCATGAAAATTCAAAATAAGAAATAAAAATAGCTCTAGGTATTTTATAGTAAAATCAATAAAGGCCAATGACTTGGTTCTTCCAGGTTCCTGCACTACAATCAGTGACACACAATTTTGTAGCTTTGTGTGAGCAATATTGAAAGCATACTAGAAATTAAATTGTATATTGGAAATACTAATTTACTGTGAACAAGTTCAGATAATTAAACAACATGATTAATATTAAAGTATTTTATTTAATTAATTAATTAGTTAGTTTGTTTATTTATATCTATTTGTGATTGGGACCACAATATATGGTGCTCAGGACTTTTGCTTAGCTCTGCACACAGGGATTCCTCCTATTAGGGCTTAAGGGACCATAATCTGTGCCAGTAATTGAACCGAGGTTGGCTTTGCACAGGGCAAATACCCTACCCATTGTATTATTGCTGTAAACCCATTTTTTGCCTTTTTTCAATTGTTATCTGCCATAAGCAAATTCCTTACAAAATGCATGGCTGTGATTATGAGATACAGATAGCATAGTTGTGATGAATTATAAAATGCTTGCATCTTTGCATACCAGTTTAGAATCAGCCACATTCCAACTTAGGGTGTGAACCCTTCTTTTTATTTGCTACTTTTCATGAAATTATCCTCTGGAAAATTCTGTGTTCCCTCTTGAATATGTTAACTTTTCACTTTCCCCTTTTAATAAAATTTCTATAGTTCAATAAAAAGAGTTTAAGCTCCAAAAATAACCCTCATAATTGCATTAAAAATAGTGTATCTATCATCTAGTTAGCTATCAATCTATATGATTCTATCTGTATTTTTTTGAGTACTTGCATATACGCACAAATATATATTGGTGAGAGAGAATTTAAAGGACAAAAATTATTAGCATAAACTTATAGTAAAAAAGTTGCAAGTGTTACTATGGGCCTATTATCTGCTTAGACTTTAAATTCAATCTTGTTAATTGGATTTTACGTGTAGTACAGTCTAAATTCCCAGAGAATATCTTACTACAATATCATAAAGATTTTGGTGCAAAGTTTATATTTTCATCTTGTTTTTAAATAAGATTTAAAAATAATCAACAGTGGACCAGAGAAATAGAGAGGGGTTTAGGTACTTGTCTTTCATTTCTCAACCCTTATTTGTATTTGATTCACAGTACTACATCCGGTCTTCCACACAGTCCTAAGAATGATACCTAAGCATAGAGTCTGGAGTAAGTCCTAAGTACTACAAAATATGGTTCCAAACAAACATAAGTACTATTATGTCATGCGTATTCATATACTAAGTAGCATTTAGATAATTACATTGCAATAAAAATACCACTTGTATATTTTGATGCTATTTCAAAAGAGTTTGACTCCTTTGAAACTGGTATTGATGCAATCATGCAGTAAAAGTTATTCCTATACAAGCTTCTTTCCTCAAAAAATTTATTAAGGACACCATCTTACATTACTTTATTTCTTGAAAAGATCCACATTGCAGTGTTATAATGCTATATTTCCCCTTCTCTTTAAGAATTTGGGGTTTATGTTGTTGTTTTGCTCCAAGTTATTCATAATAATTCATAATAATTCTCCAGACATGTTCAGAGTTTGATTGCAAATTTGGTAAGTAAGGATAAGAAATCTATTGGACGAAATTATTTATTCATCTAGACATACTACTGCAAATTATTGAGCAAAGAAATCCAGTCAAAATATTCCATTTGTTTCTCAAAATATTTCACCCAATGTTATATTTCAGAGAACACATTAGCATATTCAAAACATATATTGAGATATGATACAAATCAGGAAAATAAAACTTATTAGCTTGTGAACACATCAGAGAAATATTACTGAAAAACAAATGCTGACAGTAGCCAAAATGATGATGAGGTAAATTCCTTTCAAGTTCGGGTGAAACTTAATTTTTATAAGTTAACAGTATGATATACGACATTTATTATTCAGTTGATCCATATTGTTCATTCTGATTATTTATATGGCAACTTAGAACGAGAGTGTATTCTAATATATATCCAAGACTGAACAGCTTTTATGTTATTGTTATACCAACTGGAAAACAAATAGCAACAATAAAGATGATTCTACCCATGAAAACTAGCACCAGATGTGTTCCATATGTCTATGGACACATTCGTTCAGTAGCTTTTGGCAATCTTTGGAGGATTGTGAGCCAACGGAAAAGAAGGTAATAATTGTTGAGAGATTAATACTTTAAATTTTCAGTTGATAAACAAGCCAGTTTTATATGGTCTGCAACAACTACTATGCAGATAAGAATATTGGAATCACAAGTCCATAGGAAGCAGGAGGGATTTGTAATAGCAATAATAATGTCTACCACTAATTGCATAGCAAGGTAGAATGCACAATTAAGCTTCACTGATTCTTATAAGACTACATAATTTAGATATAAAGTGTAAAATTCCTTCGCCAGTTTCAATCATTTCAGATATGTTGCCTGCAAATATTTCATTTTAATTAAGCAAAGAAATGAGAAATTTTAATATGCATATTATATAATTTTTAAAGCACCCATCTTAAAAAGAATACCCTGTATAATAGATAAATAAATGTGGGCATTTTCTATCACCTTAATTATTCCAAATGGTACCAAAAGTAAAATTTTTAAAAATTTGTTTGTAGGAAGTCATAGAAGCAGGGAATTACTTAAGTAATTTAGTAGACATCAGACTTCTACCTTCCCTCCATATCTTCAGTATACGCACTTTTATATTTAAAAATTCATAATTATTTAGCATAAATTATATATTATTATAGTGCTTATAATATTCTTATATATTCAAGTCAAAATTTTATTTATGATTACATACTTTAAACAGTACAATTAGAAAGTAAAGAATTAGAAAGTAAGTTTAATAGAAAATAAAAAGTTAAATGATTGATATTACTTTAAAAGTTTTACATAATAATTAGAGGAAGTTATTCCATAATTGCTTTAGGTTAAACCCGTCTTTGAAATTTATTTTTCTCAGGGTGATAAATACTCTTGAAGGGAATGGGATGGTAAAAATACATGCCTTATTTGTGTGAGGCCCTGGATTTTATCTCCTGAACCCCCAAATTAAAGCAAAAAGAAAAGATAACTAGTGATCTATCACCAAAGCAATTTAAATGCATTATTTATCAAATGGTGTTATAGGACATTACACTAGTTCACACACACACACACACACACACACACAGGCACAAGAAACAGGAAGGCACTAAGAAGTTGGGAGAGTGCCTATTAGATATTTGTCACAGTCTTAACCTGGAACATCTGGGTAAAAACAACATTAATTTTATTTAAAAAAAGTGCAGAATAGCAAGATTTCTTATGATTATTGAAGACTTGGGGACTGTAGTGATAATAGAGCATGAAGTGTAACCTGAGAAGCATGAAGGGCAACCTGAGAGTGACTGATCCAGATTGGATCTCCAACACTCCATATGATCTATGGAGCCACCAGGAGTGATCTCTGAGCACAGTGCCAAGAACAAGCCCTGAGCATCATTGTGTGTGGCCCCCAAACAAGCAAACATGAATACTGAATACCATAGAAATGGTGAAACTCCTGTTAAATTGTTTTTTCCTAAAATAAGTTTTCTTTGTTCTCCAAGTAAAGAAAAAATGATACATTATTGGCCATAGTAAAATAAAGATCTTCAAAGCTTCAAGAAACACTTCACAATATCTTGAAGATTTGGATTCAATTTGCTACTTTCTCCAATGAAGAAATACTTCAGTCTTAGAGCTTTAAAAACTTATGCTCTTGGACTCTGTATCTAGACAGTGCCAGATGTTAAGAAGATTCCTAATGAGTATTAAAGAAAGAGAAATGAACACAACACAATGGCTGTGACAAAAGGAATGTCCTGTGACAGTATTCGCTTCTTGTACTTTTCCTTTCTATTTTGTGTGTGGGTGGGGAAGGAGGGTATGGATGGTGGGATGTGTGATCAGCTGTTATCAATCAACTTTGAAACTCCTTTGTGGTTTGACATTTTCAACTGTCAAACTGGGTTGGTCTTCCTGTTGGGAAGTATCCAAACCCCAAGGGACAGCTCTCTGCCTCAATAGAAGATACTAATAAACCAGAAATTCACATGTATTTTTGTCATTTTTATTCTTGGATGCGGCTAATTGCTTGAATATAAATTTATAACTGTCCTTTCCTTAAAAAATGTAGAGTATGCAGTACACACTGGAAAAATTGAGCAATCAAAACTTTATTTTTACAGAAGATTTTAAGAATGGAGTCCTGTGTAAAAAATGTATGTCACTCAATCACTGTACTTTTAGGGCTGGGAAAATCAATCTGAGGGGTCATGTAGAATCCGAGAAATCATGTGGTTGGTTCCTGGTAAATGACAGCACATTTATTGAGGCTCAGTTTTTGGCTGCCCACAGGATATATACCTGTATTGTATGGAATGTGGATGACTTTATAAATAGCCAAATGGTCCTTGGAAGTAAAATTTGTTCCTCATGCCTGTTCCCCATGCCTGTTCCTCACGACTAAAAGCAAGAATCATTTGATTGATTTATATCAATCAAATGGTTGATTTTTTGGATAACAAGTTCAATAATGCACAAGCGAAAATGTGTAGAGTCAGATGTTGAACACAGGTCAGCTTTGTTTTTTAGCTGAACTTCATTTTTTATATCAAACATTATTGTTTGATTGTTTGTCAGGCCTTATTCTTGGCACTGTGCTCAGATCACTCCTGGTGGGCTCCATAGATCATATGGAGTGTTGGAGATCCAATCTGGATCAGTCACACTCAGGGCAAGTACACTGCATGCTCTATTATTACCTCAGTCCCCAACCAGTTCTGGGTTGGAGAACCAGAGATATAGCTCAATGGTAAAGTGTTTTGTACACGCGAGGCCATGAATTTCATCACTGGCACTTCAGAAGTTAAAATTAAGTAATTTGCCTGGAGAAATGGTTCAGATAGCCCTAAATGTAATGGTTTGTGCCCTACCCTACAACCGCTCCTTCCAGGAACTTAAATTCAGTAATTGGGGGATCAATATGTGCCTTATTTCTTCAACTTTATGTCCTCGGAGTTTAAAATACTCAGTGAGGAAACTGAAACTTACAAAGATTATTTTGATAACAAGTTCAATAATGCACAAATGAAAATGTGTAGAGTCAGATGTTGAACACAGGTCAGCTTTGTTTTTTAGCTGAACTTCACATTTTGATATCAAACATTATCATCATCCTCCCCATTCATTTTTACCTTCTAACAGGGGTCAGATGATCACCAATTATTTAACTTCTTTCTTTTGCTTTTGTACAAATTATTGTTAGTCCAAGGTGTTCATTTACATGAACAAATTGTCATGAACATAGATGCAAAAACTTCAAACTTTAAAGGAAATAAGAAGATGAAGGGGAAGAGTTAGAGCAACTATTGGATATAAAGAACACACAGGTAAGGGAACAGATTCTTTATCCTTGTTTAAGGTTCTTTCAGACAGGTTAAAGAGTCTCCAAACACACATTCCTACCATTTAATTTGTGCAACATTTTTGTTGTCAAGTGACATTGGCACTTTGCATACAGCTTAGAGTGTCAAAGAATTTGCCAAAATAACATTACCAAATTGTTTCCTCTTGGATTTTTCGCCTCCTTACCTACTAGAAGAAAGTTTAGTAGACTAAAAATCATAAGCCTTGACCATTCATTTTCTGTTTTATGAGTGTATGTATATATCTGTGTGTATAGATATGTCATAGTGTACATGTGTGTTTATGTGTTTGTTATGAGGTACCATTTAAAAATTGGGGTTCATAAGGTCAGGTCAAGGGCTTCCCAAATCTGATAGCTCCTGATAAAATGATGTAAAGGAAATTTTTATAGTTTCCTCTTTATTTTCAAATACTGGTGGTTATTACTATAGGCATTTCCTATTACTGTTTTTCTTCCTCCATTCTTATGAAGGAACATATTTATGGCAAAGTTAGAATGAGTAAGATAATAAGAAACCAAAGTATATTTGGACCATGAGCAAAGGATATACTGAAATGAGCCCTAGCAAACTCTATGTCTCTCTGAGTATTTAACCGCATGCAAACAGGATGGATGGTGGCTTTACAATGGGTGTGGCTCTTCCACCTCTTCTCCCACACGCTCCCCTTCCTCTCTTTGCCTGCATGTGTTTCAAATTGGAGCTATGGTGGGTGGGAGAAGCAAGGGCTGCTCTATGACTATAAATAGGAAAGCCAAGAATTTGAGTGTTTGGGATCGGAGGTAGTGGGAGATAGAGTGGGAGAGGTGGGAAATTACCCAAATTTAATCACTTGCATTCCTTCAACCCAAACCAACTTCTGTAGCATATGAGTAAATATGGGGCCAGCCTCAGCAAAATAAAACATCCTCCTGCACCAGCATAAAATAAAAACACAACAAAATAACTACTATAACAAAAAGAGCCATAATAGAGATGATCCCTGATAGATAGTAACCACCACCCTTAGTTTTTTTTGAAAAATAAAATTATTGTCAGGACTAATGGAGACCAAAACCCATGGAAAGATTGATTGAAATTCATTTTCAAAAGCCACACACATGAAAATAATTTACAGAAGAGGTTTTCTGTACCACAGCTGTGCTGCTTATTTATTTTGGATCAGTTTGTAGAAAAAGTGGTACCAAAAAGGAACTCAAAGTTTGGTTGATAACCTTACAAGTGTCATATTTGTTCCTTGGACCTAACAACCCCCTTTAAGAATAGACTGCTGTCGGGTCTTCAAGTATTTGTCTTGTATTTACTCATAGTAAAACAGTACTTTGGTATTACAACATTTCAAATTTCTATAACTCTTGATCTCATTTCTTCTTCACTTTTAATATACTTATATCTAGCATGGAAATAGAACACTAGAGGATCTGAGAAACTGCATCTGCCTTGGGGTGGGAAAGATGCTTGTAAAGAATACTCCCAGACTCATAAAAGTTACACAAAAGAATTCTCCAGAGTGCCGTTGCCACACCCCAGACCTTAGGCATCAGAGGATAGAGTTGCACCTGCTTTGATGCTTACTGATTTTACTCTAAACCTCTGAGCCCAGATGAGGCAGGTGGTTTATGGGAATTCCAGTGCACCTTGCAGGGCGGGATCTCCACTGCACCTTGACAATTAGGAGAGCTTGGTGTCTTGGAGCCTGTCGACACTTGCGTGAGGGTGTAACATTTGTTTAAGGGATTTGCAACCAAGTCCTCATGCACATGCAATCAGAGATTCTGGTATCCTTATTCATTGACTTATCCTCCATCATAGAAGGATCTGGGGACTGATAGATCAAAACTTTGTCTTTGTGAAGAGCATGTTTTTGTAGTTCTGATCTAGCTCATAGTCATTCATTATTTCTATTTATGTGCTGTCTTTCTTCCATGCTGCCAAGTACTTCTTGTTCAATCTAGAATTACACGGATTTAACTCTTTTAGGTCAATGCAAAGTTCACTTCTTGGGCCACCTCCCAATGAGATGATTTTGTTTTAAAAGGACTTATTCCCTAAACAGCACTGCTCATCAGTGTTTCAAGGGCTTTTATCATATTTCTGAAGGGAGGGATGCTGTTGAGGTTATTTCTCAGTGTCTAACTTATTCCCTTGGACAAAATAAATTTAGAAGCTGATACTTTTTTCCCACATCAATATTTAAAGTTCAATAAATCAAAATTATGCTCCTAGTCTAATTTTCTGCTGGAATAAACCTTAAAATGATGCTAAGTTGATTCAGCAGTACTCTTCTAAATATGAACATGCTGCTTAAAATCAGTTTGGCAGTCAATGAAACTCTCACTGATGAAGACAAATATATTTAATTAAGCCACTTTGTTCTGCAATTCTTTTTGCTTTATTTTGCCAAGATTATAGTAAACTGACTAGACGGTACAAAAATGGAAATTTTATAAATCAATGACATATTTCTCTAGTTCACCTGTCAGCATACAGATATCAAATTCAATTTCAAATGCTATATCCATGATAACACAATAGCAAAAGCTTAAGTTTTACTATCAATTAGATCACTATCACTATCTTCCCGTTCATCATCTATTTGCTAGAGCAGGCACCAGTAACATCTCCATATGTCCTGTCTCATGCTAGTAGAACCCAAAGGCATCTGCTTGCTCCAGGAACATAAAGAGCCTCAAACCATTATATTAGGTCATGAGAATGACCTAATATAAATGTTACTGGTATTTGGCATATCAAATATGACACGAGCAGCTTGCTAGATATTTTACTGAATCTAGTATTTCTATGCTTTATGTTGTCTGTTTATGTATTTTAATGGAGCTGTCATTGTTACAATTATAACAAGTTTATTTATAGTTGCATGCTACTATAAAATTAGTAAATACCAGTGTTTCAAGATCCCTCTGGGGCCAAAGAAATAGTACAAAAGGCAAAAGTTTTGCATTACATGTGGTTGGCCCTGGATTGATATGGTCATATGGTCCCCTAAACTTCACCAGGAGCTGTTTTCAAATTCTTACTCAAGAAATAGAGTCACTAAGATTATTGTCTTAGGTTGTTCAAGCAGAAGGGCATTGTCAACATTCAGTATAGGAGTTGTCAGAATACAGCTCATAGTCTGAGCCCAGTGCATTTTTTTATGAATACAATTTCACTCTTTCAAAAAGAAAAAAAAAACTCCACCAGGAGTGAACCGTGAACACAGGAGGAAACACTGAGAACTGCCTAGTGTGCTCAAGAACAAAATAAATAAATAAATAGCCTTGAAAATAAATCCCAGTTCTTTTATTATAAGTTTTAAATAAAAAGCAGAAGAAATAGGTCATCTTACCACCAGGGGAGATACATACTTTAAAGGCAATATAGGAAACAAAGGGATTGCTTGCTACAATTTTTGCATTTGTTTTTCTTGTTGGTGTCCTTGGGACCTTTTAGAGCCATGAAAAATTCTTACCACTGTGTTGAAGAGTACTGGAAAGTCACATAAACTAAGACCCAGAAAAAGCTCTGGACTGAAAAAGAGGTAAAAAGATTATTGATGCAAGTGACAGGTTAGGAAGCTAGTCATTTCATAGGTTATATGATGTTTGAATATCATATGTGAGACTTAAATGTATATCAAGAAAAATACACTTAGTCTTTCAGTGTCCATGGTTCTTGTAAAAACTGTGTTCTATAAACTAAATTGCTTATGTTTCCCCCAAATTTGTATGTTAAAGCCCTAACCCCCAAAATGCTAAAGTGATGGCATTAAGAAATATAACCTTTGGAAAGAGATTACGTCATGATAGTGGGGCCTTAGTTAATTAATTGGATCTGTGACCTTATAAAAGGAAATTAGAGGTAAAGATTTTTCAACAATAAAATCCAAGGAGGTGTACATCTATAAACCAGGAAGAAGAGCTTTCCCCAAAATCCCTACCAACTGACATCTTGATTTGGAATTCACAGCTTCCAAAACTGTGAGAAATAATTAAGTAACCTAGCCTATGGCATTTGTTAGAAGAGTCTTAACAGACATGATTGATACTTGTTCACTTTCAATTTCATTAGCTATAATTTGAATGTGTGACACTTGGTCTCTAATTTTTGGCCTTAATAAGGCAGCTTTTAAATTTTATTTTTATTAAAAAACACCATGAGTTACAAAGTTGTTCATTATACGATTGTTTCAAGAATTTAGTGTTCCAACACCTCTAGTATGACCTTACCTCCACCAATATCCCCAGTTTTGCTACCAACTCCAACCTGCCTCTTTATCTTTAGCACATAACAAATTTACTTTATATTGCTTATTCCAACAAAACTTTAAGAACTGTCAATATGATCAGAAAATAAATCAGTAATGGCTAATTAGTGATGGCTCTATGATTTTGTCCTATGTAAATAAGAAAATTAAAACCATTTGATTACTTGTATCACTTGTCTTCATGTTGTTAATCGATTTGCTGGAGCAGGCACCAGTAAGATCTCCATACTACCTTCCACGTGTTAGTGTAGCCCAAGGGCATCTGCTCACTCCAGGAACACTAAGAGCCTCAAACCATTCACTCACATCATGGGAATGAGGTCTATAATTGTTACTGGTTTTGGCATATCAAATACAACATGGGTAGCTTGCCAGGCTCTGCTGTGCAGGTGGAATACTCTCAGTAGTAGGCTCTCAGTTTGTGTATTTACTGATGTACCGCTGGCAATGGGTAGAGATAAGCTTTACTCTTGGGTGGAGTTCTGACAGGCTGTGGAGTGCAGATGTTGAAAATGGTTGCCCTCATGGTGCGGGGGTTACTCTGGCTTCTTGCGAGGTTCTATTCGGGTGGCGGGCAAGGACTAGAACCCACCTTCCCTCCTGGACACCTCATGATCAGTCAAGCACAGGAGAGACCTGTATATCTGTCAAAAAAGCATTTAATACAAGATAAAATATGTCTATTTTTATTTACATATGTATGTTTTCAACTCTGGAATCTAAAGTATATTACATTATATTTTATTTTCTATTTGGATCTCATTATGGGAATAATCATGTCTCACCTGTTATTAGTAACATTTTTAAAAAGTAATTTGTTAATAGATTTTGGAGTTTACAGGGAGTAGGTAAGGCCTACATATGCAGTTTTTCACCTTACACTTTACAAAAACATTGTGGTTTACAAAGTTGTTATGATAATTTGTTACAGGCATTCAATATTCTAATAGCAATCCCACCACCATTACACCTTCAATAAGGTAACTTAAAAAATGTATTCCTGACATCATTTCACTATTTTAATTATATGTGTCCATAATTGACAGAATTATCTTGAATGAAACTAAATAGTGTATGTGAGGAAGAAAAATCATGGTGTTGATATAATCATAAGTATAAAATAATCAAGACGGTGATTATGTATTTCAAGATACATGTAAAATAGTCAAGATGGTGATTATTTCTCCTGATCACTATATTATTATTGCTACAGTTTGGGAGGGGTATAACTAGTAGATAGAGACCAGGAATAATGATAAATATATTTAATGAACAGAAGCATTTAATAGTAATAGCACATTAAGTGATTGAAAATGTCTGTTGTGCTGAAGTTGAGAAACTAGTTTAAGGAAAAACAAATAAGTTAATGTATCTTTCTCTTCTGTTGGAGAGAGTAATCCTAGTTTAAATTATTTTTTTTATTAAAGAGTTTGGTTTCCAAGTCAGTGACAGTATAGGGATTAAGGTGAATATTTGACATGTTCCTAACCTTAGTTTGATGTCTGGCACCAAATGACCCTAAACATCACTGGGTGGAGTCTTGGAGGACTCAGCATACAGCTGGGTAGTAGCCTGAACAGTTCTTGGTACTGCAGGCCCTGTGCAGAATCATTCTTATGTCTTTGCATTGAGTATTCACAAAGATTTTACGGGAGGGTTGTTCATATCTTAATGAACAGCACTTGGGAAGTCCCTTGCTCTAACCTAAAAAGTGAGTTGAGTTCTCTGACACTATAGAGACTGGACAAGTACTGTGGTTTTTTTCAAAGAATGTTTTCATACTTTAGCTAACACTAGGATTTAAAATTATCTTTCTACTTAGAATTTAGTAAATTTAAAGTGATATGTAATAGGTATAAAATACTTATCAAGCTAATATAATTCAGTTAATGGATATTAATGCTATGTTATGAGGCTATTTCAATTTCTCTAAAACAGGGTTTCCCTCAGTATATGTCACTGAAGGCCAAGAGGTCCCTTTATATCTCATTCTCAAACTTTTGCGCAAAGAATCAATCAAGATTATGTATTCTTTGGAGGAGAGTCACAATGTAAGTAACTGTTTTAGACACTGAAAAATAATGGATTTAAAAAATAGAAACTAATCTTAAATTGTTCAAGGAATAATTCAGACTTGGCCTCAGATATTAAGAGTGGTTCAACATATCCTTGTTCCAGAAAGGATTCGTTTCTAGAAAGGAAAGCCTCTAACTTTTGCACTCATATTGTGATCTAGATGTGGTTACATGTTATGCAGTGTACTTATGAGTTTCTGATAATATATGAAACAGTCTTACATATTACAACATGTGATCTGGTGTTTCTCAACAAATAGATGCTCAATGACACCTTTACTGGAACTACTGGATGACAAATAAAGGCAGCTAAAACTCAAATGATCCATCTTAGCTCAATGTAAATATTATTAATATTAAGAAAATTGTCTTTCAATTTTCTTAATAAAGAAACAAAAGAAAAGAATTTGGTTAAACACTGCAGAATTTTGTTAAACACTGTTAAAACCCACCCCTTTATATGAAGCACTTATGAAACTCATATTGATAATTTTGAAAAGAAATTACTCTTGGAGGAAACTAGATAATTGTCTTTCAGATGGAAGAGGAGTGTATAGAGAGATAACTGTATTTTAATGAATGGGTTGTGCTTTGTATTTTTATTGTGCTATTTTAATATTCTATTATCATTAGTGATATCTAGATAATTCTAAAATGTTTGTCAATATCTATCTGGATTGTCTATCCATCTATCTAGTTAAGCCTGTGGCTGGACACTTGGTCTCTTTTACAAAGTGGACTAACAATGATTTTTGGTCTAAAATAACATGGTAAATTATCAGTCTTCTTGCCAAGTTTATCTAGAAAGGGAATGGTTTTTTACTCCGTTTTTTGGAGATCTGTCCCTGTGAACTTTCATAACATTCTCTAAACACCTTAAGTCGTTGAACAACAGGCTAACTGTGACTGTTGTCCTATGAGTCATCAAGCAGTGTTTTCATCTGTCCCAGCCTAGTTATATTTCACAAAGAAAATATAATGAAAACTAATCTAGACACTTTAACACCTAGTCCAACATCCTTAGACAATTTTAATGGTCAATTCACCTAATCAAAATAGGAAGATATTTTATAAAGGAAATATCTTGAATACTCTCTCCTTGCTGTAGGTAGGCAGACAGGGGATCCCCACATGACAATGAATTGTTGCCCTATGGCTGTCCAGAGTCACCTTTTGGAACCAAGAACTAAGACTTGATGAGTCCCATTAACCAACAATAAACCCTGAGGGCGCTGGATCAACCTTTCTCTACCCAGACCTTAATCCAGCTACATTCCAGGACAGAAGATCCAGCAGGGACAGAGGTCAAGAAAAGGAGATTTTCAACGAAGAGGGCTCCCAACGTCTACTCCCTTGGCAACGGCCCTAGCAACCTAGATTGAAGAGTATGGGAGTAGCTTGGGGGAGAAATCTATAAAAGCCATCCTGACCAAAGAACAGCTTTTACATGTTACCTGGGCACACATGCTGCCTGAGTGCACATGCTGCCTGGGCGCACATGCTGTCTGGGCCCATGTGGCCGAGCACATGTGGTGCCCGAGCACATGTGGTACCCGAGCATGTGTGTCACTCACATCTCCCCTCTTGAAATGTGTACTCTCTCTCTTACTTTCCCTCCTCCTTCCTTTTCCTAAAACCTCCTTAATAAAACCTGTTTTACTTCACTGCTCCAGGGCTCCCTGAAATTTCTTTTTCTGCGAGGAAGACAAGAACCCTGGGGAAATCCTGGGTAAGGCCTAGGACTGACTTTCCTTTCCTGCAAAGACCAATTCCTTGCTCCAGCCTGAGTCCGTGGCACCCTGAGAAATCTCGGGTGGTGGGGATCAACTTTCATGCCTAGAGATCAAGCAGGCATCAGGTATGGCTTGACGGCCACATCGTGGGGCTGGTGGGGCTCAGGCCCACGCTGTGCAGGGGGCTCATTGCAGACTTTATCAGTGGGTCCCGGATGGCAGGCGGCTGGGGAGAAAGAGACCATCTCTCTCCTCCAGCTTCACATAAGCCACCCGTGAGGCCCACCCGCATCATCCTCAAAGTCTTATCTATGACTACCTGCAAAATTTCATTTGCTGTTTGGACTCAGTGGGGTCCCCAACAGATATTGGGGTTCAGCAGGGTCCCAAAGATCACTCCCCAAACAGATGGACAAAGGAACAGAACCAAAGGCTCCTTGATAGTCGGAAGCTCCAGTACTTTATTCAAGTCAAATATGCTCTTTAAATCCTCCCCAAAAGTTGAGGGTTGGGAGATCCAAGAGATGTTGCACTTTTTCCCTAAAACAATGAGAGGATAAAACAGCCCCTCCTTCCTGGGGAAATTTACCAGGAACAACCCCTACCCTCAAAGATAGAATTCAGCCCTGGGGCTAAAGACCTGCCCAGGATGGAGGCAGAATTCCAGCTAAGGGCATATTGTTTTCGTCTTTCCTTTGCTGGTATTACATTTTACTTCTTCTTCTTTTTTTTTTTTTTTTTTTTTTTTTTTTTGCTTTTTTGGGTCACACCCGGCAATGCTCAGGGGTTTCTCCTGGCTCTGCACTCAGGAATTACTCCTGGTGGTGCTCGGGGAACCATATGGGATGCCGGGATCGAACCCGGCCGGCATAGGCCAGCCATGTGCAAGGCAAACACCCTACCCGCTGGGCTATCACTCCGGCCTCTACATTTACTTCTTAATATTTCTAGTCATTTTGTATAAACACAGTAGGAGATAAACGTTATAAAGAGTGGCTTTTCCTGGAGATATCTCGCTATATATTAGATTGTAGTCCTCAGCCCGGATCATCGACACCCACCCTGCAGCAGCTTTTTTTCCTCAATCCGGCCCAGGTATGCTGGTCCAGAATCTCTCAGACATGGGGCAGAGCTGTTCCTTGCTCTCCCTGTGCACAACCGTTCATGAGGCAGTCGGGAGGCATGGCGGGTTCTAGCCCTGGCCCACCACCTCGGCAGAGCCTCACAACAAGCCAGACCACCACCCTTACTCCACGGGTGCCGCCATTTTCCACATTTGGACTTCCCTCTCGTCAGAACTCCACCCAGCAGACCAGCCCATCACAGCCCGTCTCGCGGCCGCGGTTCATCAATAAATGCTTTATTTGGAGGTGTTTAAAAGAGTTTACCTCCCGCTCGGCAAGCCTGGCAAGCTTCTCCTGTTGTATTTGATATGCCAAATTCCAGTAACACTTGTATTAGGTCATTCCCATGACCTAATATAATGGTTTGAGGCTCTTTATGTTCCTGTAGCAAGCCGATGCCCCTGGCTCTACTGGCATGAGACAGGACATATGGAGATATTACTGGTGCCCGCTCTAGCAAATAGATGATCAACGGGAAGATCGTGATCTTGATCGTGAGTCCTCAGGCCAAGTTAATCAGGTTAATTTTTTCCAAATCCCAACCAGGTCTGAAATCAGTTGGTTATTTTTTGGGTCAGGACAGAGTTTCTTCCATGACCTTGCACTTAGTTCATTATCTTGCTTATGACACTTAGTCAGTCCTATGTCAAGCTAGGGTAGCTTACTCACAGCTTGCCCTGGGTCTATCCAAGTCCAGCAGTGGGACACTTCCTTTTTGGTGTAAGGAACTAAAATCAATCTAAGGGCAACTGAGGTTTACATTTGGAAATACGATGGATGCCCAGGAGTATTTCAGTTTATTAACCCCTATATTACAAATGCATAGCCTTAACTGTTTTCCGTTGCTCTAACATAAGAATATGCAAAGGGCATACGGACAGAGAAAAACAACATTTCACTTACAAAGCTTACAATGCAAAACCCAGAACTGTGCACAAAGGGTAATCCTTTGTTTAACCAGATTTTATAACTTATCTCTCAAAATTGATTAAATAAAGAGATTCATGTTCTAAAGAAAGTGAATTTTTCTTCAATTAGTCTAAAGTTTAAAAGAGTGATGAGGTATTTTCTGAGAGGCAGGTATTCTCCTAAACACTCAGGAGGCCCTTATAGCTTCTTCTAGCTCCTCTTGGCCATTGCGGCCAGTGGTTTCAGGCAAGTGCTAAGGACTAAATGCTGCTTGGGTAGACCCTGCATTTCCAGAGATTTCCTGGATACTCTGGCAATGCTCAGGCCATCTTGGGCCAGACACGGGAGCTGCTTTGGGAGCCAGGGTCAGACCTGGTGATGATTTAGGGACTTTTTGTTCAAAGAATGAAACCAGAGTGGACCACAAAGGACAAACATCTCAGCCCTTATATTATTTTTTTCAGCCTGAAAGTGATGGGAAAAATAAAAAAAAATTCTAAAAAATTATTTTATTGATCACAAAAGATTTTTTACTGCTTGAAATTATATTAGAAAACTTTAAAATTACTCAAGTGGCTATGTTTATGGAATATATGAACTGTGTTTTCAAAAATTCATTAAACAATTAAAAACGATTTCTTCTTCTATGTCCTTATCATTGCTACCAGGAGTGCAGAACTTAATTGGAATTAGTCTACTATAACTTAGGACATGCCTGTGTAAATATCCTTCCATTCACATATTAATGCTATTTAAATATGGATGCTGAATTACTGATTTACATCATCATATGGATAAATAATTACATTATTGACTTTTTTACAAAGCTTTCATATGTGACTTATTTTGTTGACAAAATATTTTCTGAGGTTTTTTTTTGGCGTATTTCAGCATGTAATTAATGATGGTTTGTGGTTAGCTAATATTAGACCAGGGAGCTAAGAATACTCAATAAGGAAGGGATAGTCTCTCTAATAAATAACACTTGGAATAAATGATATCCACATGTGAAAACTGAAACCAGATCCTTATCTTCCACAAGCCACAAAATTAACTCAAAATAGATTAAAGATTTAGATGTAAGATCTAGAGCCATAGAACTCCCAAATAAAACCATAGGGTAACAGCTTTGACATTATTCTTGGCAATAATTCTTTGGATATGACACTAAAAGTACAAATAACAAGAGTGAAAATAAACAAGTAGGACTACATCAAATTGAAAAAAAAGCTTCTTTTTATTCGGGTGGGGGACATTTTCCTCCACACCCTGTGGTACTGGGGGCTTACTCTTGTCTTGTGGTCAGGAATCACTCTAGGTGTATGTGGAGAACCACACAGGGTGTCAGGGATCAACCAGAGTTGGTGGATCAAACCAATGCAAGTGCAGTACCCTCTGTTCTATCATTCTGGCCCTTTAAAAAGTTCCTTTAACAACAAAATAACAAAACATCTATAGAATGGGGATAATATTCATAGGCCATGTTCTGATTAATAGATTTATATCCAAGATATATAAGAAACTTACCATTTAATAACAAGAGACCTCAAATCATTAAAATAAAAATGAGCAAACACTTGAATAGATAAAAGTATCTATAAATGGTAACAGGTAATATGATCAACATCATTAACTATTAGGACTATTCAGGGCTGGAGCAGAAGTAGTAGAGTGGGTAGGTCAGGAGTTTACCTTTCACACGGCCAACCTGTGTTCGAATCCCAGTGTCCATATGGTCCCCCCCCACCCTGTCAGGGGTGACCCCTGAGCACAGAGCCAGTATAAGCCCTGAGCACTTCCAGTGTTGCTCTACTAGGTATGCTCAAAGCAAAACCACAATAAAATGTCACTTTATGTTTCTTCTAAAATTCTTATAAAGACAGGTCATAGACTGAATTTATAACACACACACAAAAACCACACACACATTGATTTAAATGCAGGTGGTCCAGGTTCAATCTCTGGTATCACATCATTCCCTATGCACTGAGTTGGGAGTAGATCCTGAGTACTTTCAGATGAGGCTCCAAAGAGTAAAACTAAAGAAAGGCATTGAATGACAGGCAATACCAAGGTGGACAAGATGTGCAGTTAGAGCAACTTTTTTGCACTCTTAGTGGAAATATAAATTTGAAGCACCACTCTAGGAAATACCATAGAGGATATTTCAAAACATTACGTTTAGAAATACCATATAGTGTGGTAACACGACTTCTGGAATTCATTTACTTAGGGAAGACAGAAACTACCTTAAAAATTTAAGTGAACTGCAAAGCTCATTTCAATGTCATTTCTATTATAAGAAATAACCTGGGTGTCTATGATGGATTACTAAATAAAGAACAGGTGAGATACACATACAAGCCTATCATTGTATGACCCTGTAATGTTGCTCACTAAAAAATAAGGAAATCCTTCTTTTGCTATAACCTTGGTGGAAAGTGGAAAATGGGGGTATTAGTCTAATGGATAGAGGTCAAATGGAGAAAAACAGAGAATTCACATGATTTAATATGTAAAATCTAAAACACACACAATTAAACTAGAATTACAGGAGGTTGGAGGTATCATTATCATTATTCTTATCATTATCATAAGTATAGTAAGGAAGGGACTGTAGCAATACTATACCTGTAAGGTATAGTATAGTATGGCCTTGTATGTGACCATCCCAGATTCGAAGCATTCCACATGGTTCTTTGAGCACCACCAGGAAGTAATATCTGAGAGTAGAGACTGTATTCCTCTACACTCCTGAGTATAGAGGAGTAATCCCTGAGCATTGCCTGATGGGCTTCACTCCCCTAGCACTCCCCCAAAAAAAAGAAAAGAACAAAACATAGTAAGGAAATAAGAAAGGCCATGACAACAGAACCTGAAAACTATTTGATAGAACTGAGCTTACCAGGGCTAGAGGTAAATTTAATGGAGATATGGAGAAAATCGGACACTCTGATGGAGGGTTTGGTTTTGAAATGTATGCATGACACCCCTATTATTGACACTTCTATAGAGCATGTTTCTTAAAACTAAATAGCAAAACAATCTGCAATGGTGGATATGGGAGAAAAGAGTGAAGATGGTCATAAGTTCTAGAAGAAATGAGTTTAGTAGATTTAATGGATAACATGTCTATTGTAGTTACTAATAAGCTATTATATCTTAATAGGGCTAAGAGAAGAGATCTTGCAAATTTTTTACCATACGCAAAAAGGGAACTCTGGATGATAATCGATGTGCAAACTAGACTATTGTGTTAATTACTTCACTATATACATGGGTCAGATTATGCTACCAACTTTATTATTTATTTATTTATTTATTTTTTGCTTTTTTGGGTCACACCCGGCGATGCTCAGGGGTTACTCCTGGCTCTGCACTCAGGAATTACTCCTGGCGGTGCTTGGGGACCGTATGGGATGCCGGGGATCGAACCCGGGCCAGCAGAGGCCTGCGCGTGCAAGGCAAACGCCCTACCCACTGGGCTATCGCTCCGGCTACCAACTTTAAACTCACACAATGTTACCTAACATATGTACAAAATAATGGATAAAAAAAAGAGATGAGGCATTTTGATAAATTTCTGGCATTTTGGACAAACTTTTCTTTATAAAATTTGTTTAAGTATACTCTTGAAAAGACTTGAATACAGTATTTTATCTTTCTTAGCTTTTAATACAAATATATGTATATCTATGGATAATTCACCTATAAAAGTCAATGGATTATGGATGTGAATGATTTAAACAATTCTTAAATAGTTTACAAACTGTTAGTAGTCTTCTCCTGATAGTTCTTTTTTGGTGGGTGAGTGATCAGGGTGTTGAGGCAACTTGGCATATTTATTATCATCCTGGACCTCACCCTTGTAGCGCATCTCTAGTTTCGAGGATTACAACAAAAATTGCAATGCTAGTAGCATATCTCTAGTTTTGAAAATTACAACAAAAATTATCAGTATATTATCAACTTCCAGATGTGATGATTATGGTAGCAAATTGTCCCCATTTGGGACTATGCTTCTAAAATCTTTTTCTTCTTAAGGAATGAATTTTCATTTTCTCTATCAAAGTCCAGTTCAAAACTTGACCTTTTCCCACATTTTTCAATAAATCCAATATTTCTTCATTTTCCACTTGACATTTAAAAACCTTTGTTTATTGTTCAAATGTCTCAGATTTGTGTTGTAATTGTTTATTTTAATATCCTCATGCCCTACTTGTTTTTCTAATGCCACAGTTTGAACCCAGGGCCTCAGACATGAGAGGCACTGAGCTTTGTTTCTTCTCCTATGTGAAAATCAGGCATTAATAAACATTCATTTAATTATGCTTGTTCTGGGTATTCATTCAAAGACTATAAGAACATCAATTTGAAGAAATACATGAATCACTGCTTACCCTAACATTATTCGTATTGGGCAAGATTTAGCAACAACCTAGGTGCCATTGAATGGAGAGTGGATAAATAAACTGTGGCATATTCACACAGTAGGATAGAACTCAGCTATTTAAGAAGCTGATATACTGTGTTTGTACCAAATTAAACAAGTCAGGCAAATATTATATTGTTTCACTTGTTTGTCATAAAAAACAACAAATAGATAAAATAAAAACAAACTCAGATTATAAAAATAGTGGCTATGTTATCAGAATGTAAAGGCAAACAGGTATGTGGAAAAGTTGTATATAGGAAGACAGCCATAAAGATGAATATAAATTAGATTTTGATGAAAGTACATACACTGATTCAAATCTTTAACTAGTAGGGGCCAAATATAAAAATAGCCACAAAGATCTTCGCCCACCTTACAGGGTATAAAATTATAAGTGAACACTTCCACTTTTCTCCTTTCATTGTGGGACCTGGTTAATTTTATTAGTTGAGTGTGATTACCATTTACTCCAACAAGTGTGCTTTGGAAAAGTTTAATATTAGTAATCCCACCAATGACATTTCAGAAAAGCAAAATCATCAGGCTGGTGTTTTTTTTTTTTTTTTTTTTTTGTTCAGGCACAATTGATTGTGTCTGAGAGTGAAAAGAGGTTATTGGGTTTTTAACCTGATCTTAATTTGGGAAGTGAAATTATACAGCTCTGAAAATAGGAGTAGGTAATGGAAAGACAAGCATACTGAAAATATGAAACACTTGGATATGGTTCTTCCCTGTTCTGCCCTGGGAAGTCCCTCTGAAGTCACAGGGAGGTCCCAGACCCAGCTGGGACAGGAGCTTCCATGAAGACATCCACTTGGATGACATTAATGTAGGGCTAATGAACTCATTCCTAATAACCAGTCAACTCCTTTTAGTTCATTTTCCAGGACTAGATTAGATCATGCTGGAAACCTCACCAAATAGCCTTATAAAAAGAGATGAACTCACTCCCAATTTTCATCAGGTTTTGAAGCAAAAACCATAAAAACCACTATCCTACCCTCAAGCTACTGGAAACATATTTGCATTTCATTCTCAGGAACAGAAATATCTTTAGGCAGAATTTCAGTGAGAGGAGTGCCTGTGCTTCTGACCTTCCCAAGAAAATTGCAGTTTTGGGTACTTGATCTAGAGACCCCCTGGCTCTTTGCCCTGGGGCTCAGCTAGGTTTAACAGCAACCTAGAGAATTTCTGTTCCAATTTTTGGGAAGACATGTAGCTCTTCAATCTCTTCCTATAAAGTAATTTACTGGGTTATAGTGTAACCAATTCTTCCGTGAGCTAGTATGCCAGATCTTCTTTAAGAAATTTTAATGCTTTTCTATTTAATTCTATGTAATTCTTGTGAATGTTGCCCTTTTTTAATTCACTAGGCAAGTGTGTAAGGTGATGAATCAGGATTCTCATTTGCCAGGTGTCAAGAAAACCAGTGAGTTACCAAGGACGATTCATGTGACTACATATACACACATATGTGTATATAGAGATAGAGTTTTATTCAAGCTGATAATCCTTAAGGAAATTTGATTTGCAGTCAGTGAAAAATGTGTATATCTAAAGTATAAAGTGAAAAATGTGTATATCTAAAGTATAAAGTGAAAAATGTGTATATCTAAAGTATAAAGCTTGACAACTTTTGACACATATGGATTCCTAGCACCGAGATTATCAAATGGAATAGTTCTATCATATCAAAAGTTTAAATAATTGGGCCGGAATGATAGCACAGTGGGTAGGGCAGTTGCTTTGATGTGGCTGACCTGGGTTTAATCCCCAGCATCCCATATGATCCCCTGAGCACTGCGAGGAGTAATTCCTGAGTGCAGAGCCAGGAATAACCCCTGAGCATTGCCGGGTGTGACACAAAAAAGAAAAAAAGTTTAAAAAATATTTTTTTATTGAGGTATTGCAATCATTGTCTTATATTGTATTGCTGCTACACGAATCCCTCCATCAGTGTGTCAAGACCACCCCGCTACTGTTCTTCCTGTGGCTCCCTTCTCTCCCACCCCCTTAGCTTTCTCTTTGCATGTTTTTGATCAGTGATGCTGCTTTCCTTATATGCAGTATTGTAAATATTTTTCATTGTAAATTAGTGGTACTTTTGGACCTTATATAATTGCATAATATACTCTATGCATTTTTTCAGATGTCTTGGTCTCAACATGTTTGGGAGATTTTAATCTATGTCAATGTATGTATTCATTGCCATTACTTCTTGCTGAATTGTATTTCACACTGTACATACCACAATTCGCTCATCAGTTTTCTTGTTGTAAGACTCTCCCCCACTATAGGATGATGGTAAGTTGTATGGCTATGGACTTTCCGGTTTGTAGCAATTAGTTTGTGAAATATGAGTGTCTTAATGCCATGGAGTACAGTAATAAGGTCAAAGCAGAAGTATATGCTTTATGTTTAACTTTATTAGAAACTGCTAAATAATTGTTCAATAGTATTTTTACTATTTTACATTCTAGAACTAGCAATACCTAATAGTTCTGGTTCTTCCATATCCTTATCAACACTTGGTAGCCTTAATTTCTTTTCTTTTTTCTTTATCTTTCTTTTTTATTTACCTCTAGGTAGATATATAATGTAATTTAACAAAACTCTTTTTAGGGGTCTTCTCCAATGTTGCTTAGATGCTTGACCATCATCCCAGCCTAGTGCTTCTGTGTTCCATCTGTCTGGAAAGGCAGTAATGCTGGAGTTCAGTATCCTGGCGAGGGAGAGGGCATGGACTCTAGAGCACACATGTTCTGTGGGGATTGAACGTCAGGCCTTCCACATGGCAGGAATATGCTGCAGCCCGTGAGCTCTCTTCTCTCCATTTTATTTTTAGACAGGATCTGTGGGTCAAATGGAGAATAGAAAAGGAAATTTTTAAATCTTACAATTCGAGAAGATATTCTTCTTTGAGTGAGACATCCCCTATACTTTAATAGGAATCTCCTGCTTTCCTTGTTTGTAAACTTGAAAGTGGTTGTTGTTATTACTAAACATTGCTTTCCTTCAACTCCACAGCTTAATTCTAACTCTAACCCTAATTATTTTGTTCAGAGCTGATTAGCTAGTCTTATCCCCAAATCATTATGCATTTGTTGAACTTTCTTTAAAAGCCTGAATTGTCATCTGCTATCAAACTTATGCTTTTTTTTGGGTTAGACAGGTTGTTAAGTTAGCAAATTGGCATTTAAATAAATTCCCATTGATTAAATTCTGTTGGTTAAATAAAAGATAATCTTTCTTTAATATAGTTTGTACCCACATGTGATACAAACTTCAAATTGTATTTCTGTGGAGCTACTGAATGGAAAGAATTTTGCAAAATTGTCCAAAATTAAAATTGCTTATATAAAACTCTATGAGAATGGCAATAACCTTTAATGAATTTTTCTTAATTTTTATTTTGAAATAGTTTAATATTAGAAAACGGGGCCGGAGGCGATAGCCCAGCGGGTAGGGCGTTTGCCTTGCAAGCGGCCGACCCATTCCCGACAGGATTCGATCCCTGGCATCCCATATGGTCCCCGAGCACTGCCAGGAGTAATTCCTGATTGCAGAGCCAGGAGAAACCCCTGAGCATTGCCGGGTGTGACCCAAAAAACAAACAAAGAAAAAGCCTTGAAAAGTTAGAAAAAATTCATATATAACATCTATTTTGGTCTCCAATTTTAATAATTAATAGCATTTTCCTTATAATTTATAGATGTCCTACAAATTTATAAAATTTATAGAAGTAAATTTTATAGAACTGAATATTATAGAACTAAATTTATGAAATCTTTTGTTCACAAATATGTGTATTCATTTCATAACACTACAATATTACACCAACAAT
Source organism: Cryptotis parvus (assembly GCA_021461705.1). Lineage (NCBI taxonomy): Eukaryota > Metazoa > Chordata > Mammalia > Eulipotyphla > Soricidae > Cryptotis > Cryptotis parvus. The sequence goes on from JAJIBD010003710.1 coordinate 127,644, forward strand.
TTTCCTGTGATTATCACATTAAATAATTATTAATAATTAAGTCATCTTGGGGCTAGATTGCTAGCCCGTAGGTAGAGAATTTGTCTTGCACAGAACTTCTGAGATTAATCTCCAGCATCCAGATTGTTGCCTGAGCACCACCAGGACTAATTCTTGAGTGCAGTGTCAGGAGTAACTCTTAACATCACCAGGTGATGCTTAACAACTACAACAAAAGAAATATTAAAGTATTCTCTAATCTGTATATATTATTTTCATTTTTGACAATTATTTTAATACCTTATTGCAAAATAAGTTAATTTTCTTTACTCAGCATCCAGTTGAGGATAACATTGGAATTGTTGGTCTTAGCTTATTCCTTTTCATTTAATAGGACATTTCTATTTTTTTAAGATGCCCTTGGGCTCTACTAGCATGAGACAGGACATATGGAGATGTTACTGGGGCCCGCCTCGAGCAAATCGATGATGAACGGAATGACAGTGGCAGTGACAGTGACAGTGACAGTGACAGTGAAGATATTTTTAAGAAATGGGGACCATTGTATTTATTTGCCAAATTAGATTTATCTACTGGTTTTCGGTAGTTAAATATCCATTAAGATTTGTGGGTAAAGTTTCTTAGGTAGAATACTGTGTCCTTCTTTGTTCATTATTACCAAGTCTACGTGATACATCATAATTTCAATTATTGTTGAAAGTCACTGGTCTTTTTTATAGAGGTGATTATTGCCAGGTTGCTCTATACTAAACTTAGCCACTGTTTCTTTCATATAGTTAATGATTATCTCTAGGTTAGATATTTGAGGCACTTTAAATATTTTACTGTTGCTCATGCAAAATGATTTATAACCCATTGATAGTTTTGTCCTAAAATTAGCATTACTAAATTGATTGAAACTTTTAAATATCTATATAATTCATATTTTATATACTTTGTTGGATGACAGGTTTAGCTAGTTTGGGAGCTTCGCTGTTTCACCCACTCACAGCTTAATCTACTTAATGTTCTTAAACCAAGGTTCATTCTAATGAGATCTCTCTTCTATGTAAACACTGACGGAGGGTGTGGCAGTTACAGAAGTCACCTTGACTCTGAACAATTTCTGACTTATTATACATCTAGTAATACTCTATGTATCTAGATTGGGCACAGCTCCTCTTTATACCAACTGCAGCCAGTGTGGGACAGTTAGAATTTACCAGGATACTGCCACCCTGGCTATGATGAGACTATCTTTAAGATTATAGGAAGGATCATACTAGTTTGCCCTAGTATACGGAGAATAAGATATTCAGAATCACACTGGTGCAGATAATAAATAAGAAGGACGTTGTGGCTACCATCTAGATTACATAAAGCCCATGAAATTAAGATGTACTACTTTATATCAGCCCCCTCTCTCTTTCCAGTGTTTTACATAAGAGATTTTCTCAGAGAAAGGGATTAGTCCTTGGTGTAACCCTTTGTTTATACCTATAATAGGGTGTGGCACCCCCTACACTCTCTTTAGGGTTTTTTGTTGACAGGACACTCCCTGTCCACAGATAGGATTACTTTGTTTTATATAAGGCTACTGACTTGAGGTCCCTGCTCCTTTTCTCTCCTTCTTTGGGGTAGGACTCCTCTTGGGTGAGATCCTCTCTCTTTTGTGGGAGACTTGGGGTTTCTTGTATGGTCTAAGTTTGGACCAGAGCTAGAGTTCTTTCATTATATTGGATTGCTGTGGAAGAGCTTTTTGTACTATTAAAAGCCTTTTTAGGAACTGTGGCAGACTCTTGAGTTTTCATCCATTCCCCAGCAGCCTTGAAGATAGAAGAGCACTTCTGTCCTGGTACTGTCGGGGACCCCATCAGCATCCCCGACACTTCTTAATTGAAATTCTACTCGAAGGGAAAAATGTCTTACTTCCATTCATTTATTTATTCCTTTCAACATTTTCTATGGACTCCTGCATTCTTATTTTATGCTACAGATTGTGATTTGCTATTATGAGGGCCAAATTCTCTTAAATCATTTGAAGATTTTATTCTTGAAACTATCATGAAGAAGTTATATGTTCTGTATGAAAGTATCATCACCAGATGTTTGGTAGATGGGCCAATTTAGGTGAATAAAATGTATGCATAAATGCCTATATATGCATAATATATGCTACATATATAAATGGTGTATATAAAGTACATTTTGTATATAAAGTGCAAAAATAGAAGTCTTTTAAAATAGTGCATTTTTAGATGTAGTTGTCTCCTCTATAATGTCCAAGCTTTAATACTAATATTCAATGACAACAGGGACTTTGCAGATGGAATTCAATTTTATAATCCCTGTCTCCAAATGGGAAGATTTTCCTGGATTATTTGGGTGTAACCAATGTCTTATTTTAAAGCAAGATGTAGGAAGAGGGGAGGTCAAACTGCCATAGATATGAGACATAAGGAATTAATCTTGAAGCTGCTACCTTTGAAGATGAAGTGGAAAGCCAGCCAATGAATCTGAGTACATTCTGATAAGCTCAAACAGCCTCTCTGTTGATAGGCAAGATGGAAGTGGGGACCTTACTTTTACAGCACAAGAAACAGGTTTTGAGTGAGTCAGGAAGCAAATTTTCATCTGGAACCTCTAAAGTAAGATCTCAGTCCTGCCAACTCATTGATTTTGCTGAGACCATATGAGATTCTAACCTACAAAAGCATAAGTATTTTTTAAGTCATGCGATACTTTTTATTGCAACATAAACAGTTAGACAATATATAATTATAAATATATATTTATATAGACCACAGTTTTCACATTTCAGACATTTAACTTATTTTCCATTGTTTTCACTCTACCTCTACATTATTGTCTTCTGTTTTTACTTTATAAAACATAAACATTCTTTATGTTTTATTCCATCTCTATACATGTGTGTCCATATACTTCTTTGTTTTATAGTGCACTATTTCACTTTTAGTTATTAATATCATATCTGATAATATTTGAATATTTCTTTTAACTTGTAACAATAGGCATGGCGGGTTCTAGCCCTGGCCTACCACCCCAGCTGAGCCTCACAACAAGCCAGACCACCCTCCTCTACTCTATGGGGCCCACCATTTTCCACATCCGGATTTCCCTCTCGTCCACAACTCCACCCAGCAGACCAGACTATCACAGCCCAGATCATCAACAGCCACCCTGCAGCAGTTTTTTTTTCAATCCAGCCCAGGTATGCTGAACCAGAGACTCTCAGACATGGGGGCAGAGCTGCTACTTGCTCTCCCTGTGCCCAGCTGCTCATGAAGCGCCAAGGAGGCATGGCGGGTTCTAGCCCTGGCCTGCCACCCAGCAGAGCCTCACAACAAGCCAGACCACCCTCCCGTACTCCATGGGGCCCCCATTTTCCACATCCGGACTTCTCTCTCATCACAACTCCACCCAGCAGACCAGACTATCACAGCCTGGCTCCCGTGCGATTCATCAATAAATGCTTTATTTAGAGGTGACTACAAGAGTATGCCGCCCACACGGCAAGCCTGGCAAGCTGCTCGTGTAGTATTTGATATGCCAAATACCAGTAACATTTATATTAGGTCATTCCCGTGACCTAATATAATGGTTTGAGGCTCTTTATGTTCCTGGAGCAAGTGGATGCCTTTGGGTTCTACTAGCATGAGATAGGACATATGGAAATATTACTGGTGCCCGCTCTAGCAAATAGATGATCAACGGGAAGATAGTGATAGTAATAGTGTAACAATAAACAATATATTTGTGCAGACCAAGAGGATGATAAGATGGCAGCAGAAAGCTGATACATGTAGATGAGGAGCAACCAATCTTGGCACATGTGCGAGCTGAGCTCTTACCTTTCTGTTTTATCGTAAGGTGTTTTTTCTGCTTTCCTACAGGAAATCGTCTAAAACAATAAGTCTTCACTGCTACATAAAATATCTCCAGAGTTATTTGCAAAGCCACACAGAACAAGCTAATATTTTTCTCAAAATATTTTCATACAGCCATCAGTCTTCTATAAAGCAGCATATTTCCACCCTCTCCACCCCCCCTAACCTGACTTCATCATTGAAATTTTAGGTAAACATAATTAAATGGGCTGGAAGAGGTTTGCATACTTAATGGACTGGATATAGGCCAATATATCTAGGTGAGATTCGTTGTTGAGCAGGTATCTTTAATTTTGTATAATTACCATATTCTAAAGAATTTGTGGTCAAATTCTATTTTCATTCAATAAACCACATTTTAGAGTGATGAGTGTTTTATTGTATGAAGAAATGCAGTGAATTATTTGCTAAACACCAGTTTATAATCTGTGTGTATTATTTTCTCGGCAGCTAAATCTTGGCTGCCATAATTAGGTTTTATTTAAATTTGAATACAATTAGATTTTAGAATTTTTTAAGAACTAGTCTCAAGGACACACTGAAGTACTAGATGGATGTTACAAATGGAAAAATTGAAATGTATGTCTTCTTTTAACTTACTGGAATACATTTTGATTTATCAATTTTAGCCAGAAAAATTTTCAAAGATTCCCACAAATCTTGATTACAGTGGAAATTAAAATAAAAGACCATATTAGTCTTTTAGTGAGTTAGTCATTTATTGTTTTGTTGTTATTAAAGTAATGCTTATGTGTCTTGTCATTTTATGTGTTTGAATATCATTATATCAGTTTCACATACAAAAAATGGGTTTAATTGTGTAAATGGAATGTTTGTTAAGTTTAAGTAGATTGGGAAAGACTTTACAATTTTTTATTCTTTATATGGCTAAACTCAGAGCAAAAGGGTGAAACAAGAGTGCCTTGTCACTCAGAATAAAGAAGGTCTATTTGTCCTCTGCACTATTCTGATATCTGAGGGAGGGGGACGTTATATGTGTTAAAGATTATTTTCAAGTTAAGTTTAAAAAAAAAAGAAAAATGGATGGGAGACCCATACACAGCTGTACTCAGGGCTTACTCCTGGCTCTGTGCTCAATGAATCATCTGTGTTATCCAGAATCAAACAGGTTGACCGAAGACGCCACATAGGAGGCAAGTGCCTTACTCTCTCCTGGCCCCCCTAAAATGTAAAATTATTTGCTTTAAACAACAATAAAGAAGTGACATTAAGTAACAAGAGTTGAGCAGTGTATGACGACTTACATTTCCACAAAGGAATATGTTACACTGATCATCAGTTATAGGTTCTGAGTATATACAACAAGCCTGAAGGAAGAAAAAAACATGTGACTGCAAGTGCCCACAGCACCTGTCTAGACCATCTGCATGAGCCCAGTCCCAATCTGACATACAGCAACAGGTTGGAGGGTGTCCAGGGTGAGCACAAGAAGGGTTCAGTGTCAGGAGGAGCAGAGGACAGGAGTGAGCAGTGACCACACCACACAACTCACCTGTACCCTCTGAGGTGGCAAGATCACAGGCAGCGGAAACAAAGTCAAATTTTTTTTTAATCGTTTTGTTATACCACCGTGAAACATACAATTACAAAGGTGTTCATAATTGGTTCCTGGTAATACAGTATTCCAGCACCCATCCCTCCACCAGTGCCCCATTTCCACCACCAATGTACCCCCTCCCCTCCCACCCCCTCAGGCTGCCTTAATAGTAGGTACCCCAGTTTCCTCTCTCTTTTCTCTCTCTGTCTCTCTCTGTCTCTGCATCTCTCTCCCTCTTATTTTACACATTGTGGCTAGCCCTGCAGATATTTAGAGTTTATCACTTAAGTCTCTTTGTGTATATTCAGTGGTGAGTTTTAATCTGCCATTACCATTTCCCATATTTAGTAAAACACTGGTATCTATTTATATCCTATTAATGAATGCAGTCATTCTATATCTGTCCTTTTCCTTCTGACTAATTTCACTCAGCATGATAGACTCCATGTCCATCCATTTGCAGGTAAATTTCATAATTTCAAATTTTCTGACAGCTGCATAGTATTCCATAGTGTAGATGAACCACAGTTTCTTTAGCCAGTCCTCTGTTCTCGGGCATTTAGATTGTTTCCAGATTCTAGCTATAGTGAATAGCGCAGAGATGAATAAAGAAGTACAGATAGTGTTTCTGCTATGTGGTTTTCGGTCTCTCAGGAATATTCCCAGGAGTGCTATTGCTGGATCAAATGGGAGCTCAATATCTAGCTTTCGGAGGAATGCCCATATTGTTTTCCAAAAGGGCTGGACCAGTCGGCACTCCCACCAGCAGTGGATGAGGGTCCCTTTTTTCCCCACATCCACTCCAGCACCAGTTGTTCTTGCTGTTTTGGATGTGTGCCAGTCTCTGTGGGGTGAGATGGTATCTCATTGTTGTTTTGATTTGCATCTCCCTGATGATTAAAGATGAAGAGCACTTTTTCATATGCCTTTTGGCCATTCGAATTTCTTCTTTTTTGGAAGCTTCTATTCATTTCTTCTCCCCATTTTTTGATGGGGTTGGCTGTTTTCTTCTTGTGGAGTGCTACCAGTGCCTGATATATCCTGGATATTAACCCCTTGTCAGATGGGTATTGGGTGAATATCCTTTCCCACTCTGTGGATTGTCTTTGTATCTTGGTCACCGTTTCTTTTTGAGGTGCAGAAGCTTTTCAATTTTATATAATCCCATTTGTTTATCATTGCTTCCATTTGCTTGGTCAGTGGTGTGTCGTCTTTAAAGATACTTTTCATTTCAATGTCGTAGAGCGTTTCTCCTATGTTTTCTTCGATGTACCTTATAGATTCATGTCTGATATCGAGGTCTAGAATCCATTTTGATCTGACTTTTGTGCATGGCGTTAGAAGGAGGTCTAAGTTCATTTTTTACACCGAGCTGCCCAGTTTTCCCAGCACCATTTGTTGAAGAGGCTTTCTTTGCTCCACTTAATATTTTTTGCTCCTTTATCGAAGATTAAGTGGTTGTATATTTGTGAGTGCGTTTCAGGATACTCAGTTCTATTCCATAGGTCTACGGGTCTGTCTCTATTCCAATACCACACTGTCTTAATTACAACTGCTCTGTAGTAGAGCTTGAGGTTGGGGAAAGTATACCTCCCATCTTCTTTTTTCCCAAGGATTGCTTTAGCTATCCGGGGGTTTTATTATTCCATACAAATTTCAGGAGTGTTTGTTCAATTTCTTTGAAGAACATCATGGGTATCTTTATAGGGGACCGCATTGAATCTGTGTAAAGCTCTAGGGAGTATTACCATTTTGATAATGTTAATCCTTCCAATCCATGAGCAGGGAATGTGTCTCCATTTCCTCAGGTCTTCTTTTATTTCCTGAAGTAACATTTTGTAGTTTTCTTTGTAGAGATCCTTTACATTCTTTGTCAAACTGATTCCTAGGTATTTGATTTTCTGCAGTGCAATTGTGAATGGGATAGTTTCTTTAATGTCCCTTTCTTCTCTTTCGCTGTTTGCATATAGGAAGGCCATTGACTTTTGGGTATTGATTTTGTACCCTGCTACTCTACTATAAGAATGTATTATTTCTAGGAGCCTCTTGGTAGAGAGTTTTGGGTTTTCCAGGTATAATATCATGTCATCTGCAAATAGTGATAACTTGGCTTCTTCCCTTCCTATCTGGATGCCCTTAATGTCTTTTCTTCCCTGATTGCTATGGCAAGTACTTCCAGTACTATATTGAATAGAAGTGGTGAGAGCGGGCAGCCTTGTCTTGTCCCTGATCTTAAGGGGAAGGCTTTCAGTTTTTCCCCCATTGAGAATGATGCTCACTGTGGGCTTGAGTAGATGGCCTGGATTATCTTGAGGAAGGTTCCTTCAATCCCCATTTCTACGGAGAGCTTTCATCATGAACGGGTGTTGAATCTTGTCAAATGCCTTCTCTGCATCTATTGATATGATCATATGGTTTTTTATTTTTCTTTTTGTTGATATGATGTATTATGTTGATTGACTTGCAGATGTTGAACCATCCTTGCATTCCCGGAATGAATCCCACTTGGTCACGGTGTACAATCTTTTTGATGACTCTTTGGATTCTATTTGCTAGTATTTTGTTGAAGATCTTAGCATCTGTATTCATCAGGGAGATTGGTCTGTAGTTTTCCTTTTTTGTGACATCTTTGTCTGCTTTGGGTATCAGGGTGATATGTGCCTCGTAAAAGCTATTTGGGAGTGTTTCTGTTTCTTCAATTTGCGGGAAGAGCTTAAAAAGAATTGAGAGTAGGTCCTCTTTAAAGGTTTTGTAGAATTCACTGGTGAATCTATCTGGACCTGGGCTTTTGTGTTTGGGGAGACTTTTGATTACCGATTCTATTTCCTCGATGGAAATAGGTTTGTTGAGGTATTCCAAATCTTCTTGTTGCAGACTTGGGAAGCTATAGGAATTCAGGAATTTGTCCATTTCTTCTAGGTTCTCTTGTTTCGTGCCATACAGGCTCTCATAGTAATTTCTGATGATCTTTTGAATTTCTGTGGTTTCAGTTGTGATGTCCCCGTTTTCATTTCTGATTCTATTTATTTGGGTTCTCTCTTTTCCTTTTCTTACAAGTCTTGCAAGTGGTTTGTCAATCTTGTTTATTTTTTCAAAGAACCAGCTTTTGGTTTCGTTGATCTTCTGGATTGTTTTTTGACATTCCATCTCATTGATTTCTGCTCTAAGTTTTATTATTTCTTTCTTTCTGCTTGGGTTTGGGCTCCTTTTGTTGATCACTCTCTAAGATCTTAAGTTGGGAAGTCAGACTGTTTATGATGGACTTTTCTTCTTTTCTGATGAATGCCTGTAGAGCTATGAACTTGCCTCTTAACACTGCTTTTGCTGTATCCCACAAGTTCTGGTAATTCGTGTCTTCAGTCTCATTTGTTTCCAAGGAATCTTTGGATTTCCTCTTTGATTTCTTTTATGACTTGCTGGTTGTTCAGCAGTGAGCTGTTTAGTTTCCAGGTACTTGGTATTGGTCTCCGTTTTTGTGTACAATTAACTTCTATTTTCAGTGCATCATGGTCTGAAAAATAATTGGCACAATTTCGATCTTCTTGATTTTATGGAGGTATGATTTATGGCTCAGCATGTGATCTATTTTCCAGTATGTTCCATGTGCACTGGAGAAGAAAGTGTATTCAGCTTTTTGGGGATGAAATGTCCTGTATATCTACCAGCCCTCTTTCTTCCATCTCTTCTTTTTAGGGCCAGTATTTCCTTGGTAAGTTTCAATCTTGTTGATCTATCCAGGGTTGATAGAGCAGTGTTGAAGTCTCCAACTACAATTGTGTTGCTGTCAATGTCTTCTTTGAAGTCTATTAGTAGTTGTTTTAGGTATTTTGCTGGCCCCTCGTTGGGTGCATATATCTTTAGCGTGATTTCTTCCTGATATATGCATCCCTTGACTATGAAGTGACCTTCACTGTCCTTCTGACCTTCTTCAGCCTGAAGTCTATGTTGTCAGATACCAGTATGGCTACCCCAGCCTTTTTGGATGGGTTGTTTGAGTGAAGGATTGTTTTCCAGCCTTTTATTTTGAGCCTGTCTTTTGCTCGATTGTTCAGGTGTGTTTCTTGAAGGCAGCAGAATGTCGGATTCAATTTTGTGATCCATTTTGCCACTCTGTGTCTCTTAACTGGTGCATTTAGACCGTTGACATTGAGAGAGATTATTGTCATGGGATTTTTGTGCCATCTTCTTCTATATAGGTTGGTTGTTCTTTTTGGGTTATGTCTCGTCTTATAGTAGATCATTCAGTCCTTCCTTTTTTAAGGTTGGTTTTG
>JAJIBD010003711.1:0-59556 GCA_021461705.1 Cryptotis parvus
AGCTGTGTCATATTTGATATGCCAAATACTAGTAACAATTATATTAGGTCATTCCCATGACCTAATGTAATGATTTGAGGCGCTTTATATTCCTGGAGCAAGAAATACCCTTGGGCTCTACTAGTATGAGACAGGACATATGGAGATGTTACTGGTGCCCACTCAAGCAAATCGATGATGAATGGGAAGATAGTGATAGTGATTAAAAAGGTTGAGAGAGAAGGAAGACATGAACTATGAGAAGTTATTTTAATGACAGAATTTTCATCACAGTTGTGGCTCTCAGAAGTAAATCAAATCTTTTCAAGTGAAAAAAAAGAACATTACATTTTAGTTCTCTATTCGATAGAAATGGAATTTTCAGGAAGCAATAGGAAAACAAGATATTCTCAAATAATAATACAAAACCCTAATAGAATCTTGTTTTTTTTCTGAACTAACTCCCTTTTGAAAGGCTGATGGGATTTCTCTAAACTAAAAATATATAAAGAAAAAATCAATTTTGGCAAACAGAAATTTAATAACTAGAGAAAGAATGAAAATGTGGAAATACATATTTCTTTCTACTCTTAAGTTTGGTGGTTGGAGAAAAAATGTATAATTCTGTAACTTGGTACTACATGCAAATTCATAAAAATACTTATGATAGTTGCATTATAAATGAGTGTAAAAGGGGAAATTTTCATATTTTCTATGTAAATAAACTTGAGTTTGATCCTGGGTATCTAATATAGTCCCTCAAATTTGCCAGGTGTGATTCAGGAGTGTGATGTGAGACTGCTGTGATGTATAACCTCCCAACAACAATGAAATTTACTTAACTTAATTAAAAATAAAAAGTATATAATGGGGCATAGCAGAAGCTGTGCTAAGTAGAAAATTTTCTTTTCTACCTTATACTAGAAAAAGCTTGTATCACTTGTATCGCTTGTATCACACTTGTATCACTTGTCTTCCTGTTGTTCATTTGCTCGAGTGGGCACCAGTAACATCTCCATATGTCCTGTCACATGCTAGTGTAGCCCAAGGACATCTGCTCGCTCCAGGAACATAAAGAGCCTCAAACCATTCCATTAGGCCATTGGAATGAGGTCTATAATTGTTACTGGTATTTGGCATATCGAATTGACACGGGTGGCTTGCCAGGCTCTGCTATGTGGGTGGGATACTCTTGTAGTCGCCTCACTTCTCGCGCATTTATATAAAAAGAGAAAAAGAGAATGTATCACATAAATAAATTTCCTATTCCAAGAATCTAGAAAGAGACAAACAAAAAAAAATCCAGAATCAGAAAAAATATGCAATAAAGATGTGAATAAATATTAATGAGTCTAGAGACAGAAACAAAATCAAGATGGATATTATATATCTTCCAGTATTGATGTTGGTTCAGCAGTCATAAATAATGCATCTTTTCTCTATCTGCCTTCTCTGAAAGATGATAAAGGAGAGGTAAAGAGGTTGGTGTGGTGTCATTTCTAAATATTGCTGTTGAATCTTCAGCTCTTCATATAGTTTGGAAAAGATTCTATTCATCACCATGTGAAAAAAAGAACATGGAATTAAACTTACTCATTGCTCAGTTTTTTTTTCAAAAGGCAGTGAAATCTGTGGAAAGGTTCTATGTACACTTTTTAAAATTTATTTTATCACCATGAGATATACAATTACAAAGATGTTCATGTTTGGGTTTCAGTATACAGTGTTCCAGCACCCATCCCTCCACCAGTGCCCATTTTCCACCACCATATCCACAATTCCCTTCCCCTTCCCATAGTCTGCTTCAATGGCAGGTTCTTTATCTCTTCTCTCTCTCTTTTCTCTCTCTCTCCCTCCTTCCTTCTCTTTTTTCTCCCTTTCTTCTCTTACACACTGTGGATTACAATACATACATTTAGAGGTTATCATGTGTATCTTTATGCCTTATTCAATGTTCAGTTCTAAGCTGGTATTATCACTTTGAATTATATTTTCCTTTACTCCAGAGATTATGTGAATTGAACTATCACAACAAAGGAAAAAAGAATTTCTGAAAAGCGCTGTACCATCATAAGAGACTATCTACCATCATAAGAGACTGTGGTGGCAGGTGGTAAAATAAAAATCTGTTTTTCTTTCCTAAAACTTATCAAATATTTTTAGTGCTTTGATTCCTTGGGTAGGTACAATAACTTGGCAAATTATGAACTCAGTAATATGAATAAAACGATGCCTATGTCGTTAAACATCATTTCATCACATTTTCAGTTGGAAGCAGAACCTTTGTGACTATCAGTCCTATTCTACGCCTATAGCCAAGTTATCTTTAATTAAAGTTTTATTTAATGATTGCAGCAGAAATAATAAAAATAGGCCTCTTTTTGCTGTGTCAGCAGTTCTTAAACATTTATTTCATTTTACTGTAAATCACATTTTACAAATTGTTCTGAAACTAATAAAATTAAAGACATCATTATTTATGCTACTGGTGTTTATACATTTCAAAAAAATAGTTTACTAAATCTAACATATTAAGCTAATAGGCTTCTACAAACAAAACTTTATATACCACATAAAATCCATCAATTGTTTATAATTTATTACATACATTGAAAGCAATAGTAATAAAGTGACAATCTAAAACTAGTGAAATTTACTTAATTTCTAAATGTTGTTATTCAGCACCTTACAAAACAAAGTAATATTTTGTTAATTTTTTATTTGTTCATAGCAATCTTCTAAGACATTGATGTTGTCTACATAAAAATAATGAATCCTAGGTGTTGTTACATGAGCTATCTCTGATTAAGCAGTTTGGATAGAAAAAAATATTTTAGCCTAGATGTGTAACTACAATGTTGTAATCACTGTATTACTGTATCACTGTCTTCCCGTTCATCATCGATTTGCTGTGAAGGCACCAGCACATCTCCATATGTCCTGTCTCATGATAGTAGAGCCCAAGGGCATCTGCTTGCTCCAGGAACATAAAGAGCCTCAAACCAGGTCATGGGTTGAGGTCGATAATTGTTACTGGTATTTGGCATATCATATATGACACGGGAGGCTTGCCAGGCTCTGCTGTGTGGGTGGCATACTCTTGTAGCCACCTCTAAATCCAGTATTTATTGATGAACAACATGGCTGCAAGCGAAGAGCCGGGCTGTAATAGGCTCTTCTGCTGGATGGAGTTCTGATGAGAAGGAAGTTCGGATGGAGAAAATGGTGGCCCTCATGGAATGGGGGGTCGTCTGGCTTGTTGTGAGGCTCTACTGGGGTGGCGAGCCAGGGCTAGAACCCGCCATCCCTCCCGGGCTCCACGTGAACGGCTGGGCACAGGGAGTGCTGGTAGCAGCTCTGCCCCATGTCTGTGAGTCTCTGGATGAGCATTCCTGGGCCGGACTTGAAAAAAAGACTGCTGCAGGGTGGGTCTGATGAGCCAGGCTGTAATAGGTTCTTCTGTTGGGTGGAGTTCTTTTGGAGAGTGAAGTCCGGATGTGGAAAATGGAGATCCTCATGGAGTGGGGGGTGGTCTGGCTTGTTACAAGGCTCTGCTGGGGTGGCAAGCCAGGGCTAGAACCTGCCATCCCTCTCGGGCGCCTCTTGAGCAGCTCGGCACAGGGAGAGCCGGTAGCAACTCTGCCCCCGTGTCTGTGAATGTTGTAATGTTTTATTAAAATTCATGATTTTATTTCTAGTTGCAACTGTGATATATCAAAAAATATTTTACACGTTGGGGAGTGGGGAGATAGAACTGCTGGTAAAGTGCTTGTTTGCCCTGCAGGTGAACAACATTGTTTTGATCCCTAGTACCCCATAGAGTTCCCTAATCCCACCAGGAGTAACAATAACTGCAGAGTCAGGATTAAGCTCTGAGCACAGCCACGTGTCTGAAACACCACCAATAAAATGTCTTATGTGTGCCTGACACAGAAGAATTGTCTGCTATTAATTCAGCCTTCTATATTCTTTCTCTAGTTTGATGCTTCGGCCATTTGTTGTACTCTTGTTTTTATTCATATCTCACATAGGAGAGAATTCTGGCAGATCTTAGGATACATCCGTGCTTTCCCCCAAAAACCCACACCACCCCCCGCCACGCCCCCGTCCCGGAAGGATACCATATAGTGTCAGAAATCAAACTTTGGTCAGCTCTGTGCAACTCAAATTATTTACCCCATATTGTCTCTCTGGCCCCTATAAAGCGGTCATGAGATTATTAATATATTTTAAATATCGGAAGATGAATTGCAGAAATCCGGCCCAGAACTCCACCCAGCAGACCAGCCCATCACAGCCCGGATCATTGACACCCACCCTGCAGCAGTTTCTTCCTCAATCCGGCCCAGGTATGCTGGTCCAGAGACTCTCAGACATGGGTCAGAGCTGTTCCTTGCTCTCCCTGTGCACAGCCGTTCATGAGGCAGTCGGGAGGCATGGCAGGTTCTAGCCCTGGCCCACCACCTCGGCAGAGCCTCACAACAAGCCAGACCACCCCCTCACTCCACGGGCGCCGCTATTTTCCACATTTGGACTTCCCTCTCATCAGAACTCCACCCAGCAGACCAGCCCATCACAGCCCGGCTTGCGTGGCCGCTTGCGGCCGCGCGGTTCATCAATAAATGCTTTATTTGGAGGTGTTGAAAAGAGTTTGCCTCCCACTCGGCAAGCCTGGCAAGCTTCTCGTGTTGTATTTGATATGCCAAATTCCAGTAACAATTATATTAGGTCATTCCCATGACCTAATGTAATGGTTTGAGGCTCTTTATGTTCCTGTAGCAAGCCAATGCCCCTGGCTCTACTGGCACGAGACAGGACATATGGAGTTTATTCAGCAAATAGACGGTCAACGGGAAGATCGTGATCGTGATCGTGATTGAATTAAGTAAGCAGTAAGAAATAAAATATTAATATCCAAAAAAACAAATGTTGGCAATAAAGTACAATGATAATAAAACAGAGGCAAACATTAAAGTATAAAAATAAGTCATGATCAGTGATAACAGTGGCAAAAATGTTTATTATTTAGTAAAGCCTGAGGATGATCCATAAACTATATACATCTCCACATCTACTTTAATTTAACCACAGTGAGATGAATGCAAAGTAGTTCATGACTGGGCTTCAGTCATGCAATGGTCTAACACCCATCACTTCACCAGTGCACTTTTCCCACCACCAACGTCCTCAGTTACCCTCCTCGCACACTTTTTATGGCAGGCATTATTCTCTCTCTCTCTTTCTCACTCTCTTTCTCTTTCTTTCCTTTTGGGCATTATGGTTTGCAATACAGAAGGTTATCAGGTATGTCCCTTTACTTACTTTCAACACTCAGTTTCTGTCCAAAGTAGTCATTTCCAACTATTATTGTCACACTGTTCCTATCTCTATTCTAACATCCCTTTACACACACACTCTTGCAGCAAGCTTCCAACCATTGACCAATCCTCCTGGCCCCTGTTTTCCCTGACCTTGGATATTAGTCTCATACTCTTTTTTAAATTCAAGAAAATGAATGCAGTCATTATTTATCTGTCCCTCTATTTCTGACTCATCTCACTCAGCATGATACTGTCCAAGTCCATCAATTATAAGCAAATTTCATGACTTCATTTTTTCCTAATGTTTGCATAGTAATTCCATTGTGTATATGTATGATAGTTTCTTTATCATCAACCATCTGTTTGAATAAACTTTTTATTCAACCATCTGTTCTCAGGTACTTAGGTAGTTAGGTTGTTTCCAGATTCTGCCTATTGTGAATAGTGCTGCAATGAACATAGAAATGCAGATAATGTTTCTGCTGTGTGTTTATGTGCCCCTAGGCTACATTCCCAGAATTGGCATTGCTTGGTCAAATGGGAGAACAATTTCTAAATTTTTGAGAGAATGTCTATGTTGTTATTCAAAAAATGCTGGACCAATCAGCATTCTAATCAACAATGAAGGAAAGTCTACTCCCCATCATATAGTCAGCACTGGTTGTTCATGTTCTCCTTGATGTGTGTCAGTCTATGTTGCGTGAGGTGATATCTTATTGTTGTTTTGATTTTCATCTACCTGGTGATTAGTGATGTAGAACATTTTTTAATGTGTCTTTTGGCCATTTGGATGCCTCCTTTGAGGAAATTTCTGTTCATGTCTTCTCATTTTTTTGATGGAGTTGGATTATTTTGTTTAACCTTTGATAACGGAACAATAAATATGAAGTAGAGCAAGGAAGCCCTCTTCAACAAGTGATACTGGGAATCCTAGGCAGCTATATGTAAAAAAATCAGACTCTCTCGTAATGCTATGCAAAGAAATCTGCTCAAAATGTGTTAAAGACCTCAGCATCAGACCTGAATTTGTAAGGTACGTGGAAGAAAATATAGGCAAAACCCTTCATGACATTGAAGCTTAAGGTATCTTCAAAGATCAAACACCATTGGCCAAGAAAGTGAAAGCAGAGATAAGCAAATGAGACAACATTAAATTAAGAAGCTTCTGCACCTCAAAAGAACAAGTGACGAAAATATAAAAGAAAGCCCACAGAATGGGAAAAATATTTACCAAATACCATCTGATAAGGGTTATCAAAGATATATAAGGCATTGGTAGAACTTTACACACACACAAATCCATATCTATTTATTTGTTAATAAATCACAGGATTGGAAAAGAGAGAGTGTGAAGCAGGTGGTGTTGGGGAGCTGCTGGGGTCCACCAACAGTACCAGAACAGAAGTTCTCCTCTACCTCCAAGGCCAATGGGAAACGGACTAAAACTCACGAATCCACAGTTCCAAAAAGGCGTTTACTAGTACAAAAGCACTAACACACGCAATCCAATATAATGAAAGAACTCAGCTCTGGTCAGAACTCAGACCATACAAGAGAGCCCAAGTCTCCCACCAAAGAGAGAGAATCTCACCCAAGAGGAGTCCTACCCAAAAGAAGGAGCAGAAAAAAAAGGGGGAAGGGGCCTCATGTCAGTCCTCTTATATACACCAAAAGTAATCCTATCTGTGGACAGGGAGGGTCCTGTCAACAAAGAACCCTAAAGAGAGTGTAGAAGGGTAGTGCCACACCCTATTACAGGTATAAACAAAGGATTACTCCAAAGACTAATCCCTTCTTCTGAGATTATCTCTTATGTGAAACACTGGAGAGAGAGGGGCTTATATAAAGCAATACATTTTAATTTCATGTAATCTAGATGGTACCCACAGGTCCTTCTTATTTATTATCTGCACCAGGGTGATTCTGAGTATCTCGTTCTCCATATACTGAAAGGGTCACAGTCGCCTGATTGAGAGCAAACTAGTATGATCCTTCCTATAATCTTCCTATAGCCTCAAAGTAGCCAGGGTAGTAGTATCCTGGTAAATTCTAACTGTACCACGCTGGGTACAGTGGGTATAAAGAGGAGCTGTGCCCAATCTAGATACATAGAAGTCTTAGTAGATGTATAACAAGTCAGAAGTTATTCAGAGTCAAGGTGATTTCTGTAACTTCTATGTAAACACCCTGTATCAGTGTTTACATAGAAGAGAGATCTCATTAGAATGAACCATGTCTTAAGAACATGTAAGTAGATTAAGCAATGAGTGGTTAAAACAGCAAAGCTTCGAGACTAGCTAAACCTGTCATCCAACAGGTAGGGCACTTATCTTGCATGTGACTGATCTACCTGTCATCTGCAGCACCATATATGTCCCACTTAGCCTGCCAGGAGAGATCCTGAGCTCTTCAGGTGTGGTCCCCAAACCAAAAAATAATATTATTGATAAATATATGTTATAGAAATAGTAGGCATTTGGAGATAAAACATTACCTTTATTAATAAAAAGGAGGACAAAAATGGAATTCTTTATATTAAGTTCCAGATTACTATTTCCCATATAAAATGTAAAGAATGGAGAAGACTAGTGATCATAACTGTGGGAACATAAAAGCAAAGGAAGAATTAAAGGAATGATCATCTCATTGCTACTTGCTTGTTGGAGGACATGTTTAGCTAATCTGGGAGTTTTTGTTGTTTTGCTCACTCCCAGCTTAATCTTATTTAAGCCAATGTTCATTTTAATGAGATCTCTCTTCTATGTAAACACTGCTAGAGGGTGTGGCAGTTACAGAAGTCACCTTGATTGAATAACTTCTGACTTATACATCTACTAAGACTTCTATGTTTTCTAGATTGGGCACAGCTCCTCTTTATACCCACTGCACCCAGCGTGGGACAGTTAGAATTTACCAGGAGACTACCACCCTGACTACGCTGAGACTAAAGGAAGACTATAGGAAGGATCATACTAGTTTGCTCTAAGCAGGCTGAGTATGACCCTTTGAGTACATGAGAACAAGATACTAGAATCACCCTGGTGCAGATAATAATAAGGACCTTGTGGGTACCATCTAGATTACATGAAGCTCATGAGAGTTAGAGATGTATCACTTTATATCAGCCCCCTCTCTCTCCAGTGTTTTACATAGAGAGATAATCTCGGGATTAGTCCTTGGTGTAACCTTTGTTTGTACCTACAATAGGGTGTGGCACTACACTCTGTTTAGGGTTCTTTGTTGGCATGACAACCCTCCGATGGGGTTACTTTGGTGTATAGAAGGCTGACTTGGGCCCCCTACCTTTGCCTTGGTTCCTCAGCCTTCAGCTTTTGGCTCCTCCGGCTTTGGCTTTTGGCTTGGCTTTTGCTCTTTGGCCTTTTGCTCCTTCTGGGTAGGACTCAGCTCGGGTGACATCCTCTCTCTTTGGTGGGAGACTTAGGCTCTTTGGTATGGTCTAAGTTCGGACCAGAGCTAGATAGTTTGTTCATTATATTGGATTGCTGTGGAAGAGCTTTTGTACTTATTAAAAGCCATTTTTGGAACTGCACGGACTTGAGTTTCTCTTTCCCGGCGCCGGGAGGGTAGAAGCACAGCCTCTGTCCTGACACTGTCGGGACCCGCGGCGCCCCGCCTTGCTCATCTATTGCCATCTCACACGCTCATCTCTCTCTCCTCTCCCTACCATAGATAGATAGATAGACAGACAGGCAGGTAGGCAGTAGAGACAGACAGGTAGGCAGAGAGATAGACAAGACAGACAGACAGATAGACAGACAGATAGACCAACATAGAGACAGATAGAGAGACAGATAGAGACAGAGACACAGATAGAGACAAGTAACAGGAGAGACAGATGTAGATAGAGAGAGATAGAGAGATGGATAGAGAGATAGAGAGATAGATAGGCACAGAGAGTTAGAGATATAGAGATAGATAGATAGATAGATAGATGATAGATAGATAAAGAGAGATAGATAGATAGCTAGATAGATAGATAGATAGATAGATAGATAGATAGATAGATAGATAGATAGATAGATAGATAGATAGATAGATAAAGATAGAACCACACTTAAAGGCATAGGTTCTTGAAAACTTTAATTTTGTTTTGTTTTGTTTTGCATTGGGTTAACAACGATCTATGCTCAGGGGTTACTCATGACTGCACTTAAAAATCACCATTGGCGGTACTCAGTGGACCATAGGATGTTGGGTATAGAACCCTGATTGACTGCAAGCAAAGTGCTATACCACTTTAACACATCTGTTCTTGGAAACTAACTTTAGATAAAACAGTATAAAATAAAACCAACTTTATCATAAATAAATTGACATGAATGATTAAACTTTATCAAAAAATTATGTAGAATTAAAATTTTGTGGAGTTTTATCACATAAAAAATCATAACACATTTAAGGACCTAAAACACTTTAATATTCGGTTCAATGTGAGGATAGTCAAAGCTTATCTGGGCAGCTCAGGGTACAACATATGCTCCAAGAGTCTTTCATCACTGATGCACTCATGGTCACACCCCACTCTCACTGTTTGGGACAAGTGAGACATCAGTGAACCTTGCATGAGGAAATTCAATTCCTGTAGAATGTCTAGAGACATAGGAAACAAGCAAATACAGACAAGTATCAACAAAGCAAAATTATTTGGGTATCTGTTCTATTCTAACCAAAAGTTTTGTAAAGGACACAGTGATTGACATCAGTCTTCCAAGACTGGTAATGAGACATGCTGAAACCTCAGCAGGAAGGAAGAAAGTTTTCAAAATTGAAGTCATGGTAGTATAAGGAGTATTAATATTTCTATAGAGCTGGATTTGAGAATTATTAATAATACAGATTCCCAAAGGGGAATAAGGTGATATTTTATTTTGGTGAATTTTACAGCAAAGATGTCCAAGTGTAAGAACCAATATAAAATCACAGATTGTATCACTTATGATCACAAGACAAATTATACTGCACTTTCTAAGAGATGTCTGAGAATAAAGTAGGGATGGCATTTTGTAATTGTGTAGGAAAATTAAAGGGCAGTTAAGGATTTATAAAGACTAAAAACAGGAAGGCATTGCTGCTGGGTCTGAATGGGAAGAAGAAGGAGGTCTTATTCCCAGGTCAATAACTGTAGCCTGCTGCACAGGAGCTTTGTGATAGGAGAAAATGTTCCTACTGCCCAAATCACACTTGCCAAGAGACTAGTAGACATGAACACCTTAATCCTGCTTTCTCATCTCCCCCAAGGGTTTCCCTTTGACCAAATCCAACTAGAAGCCAGAGGACAAAGGACATGGGGGAACAGTCAGAGTGACCAGCCTCTTGCACATCACACAAAAAGACTGAGAAATCAGGAATGTTAAATGACAGATAAACAGGTGAAACTAAAAGTAAGACTGAAAGCAAAGTTGTGAGTAATCAATTAGCTTAAAATAGATGCTGTACCTTTGTTGTAAAATAGCACTGCAGAAGTGAGCGCTGAGCACAGAGTCCGTAGAAACCCCTATGTGCAAGGAATGGCCCCTTAACCCAAACTCCCTCCAAAACAAACAAACAACAATGGACAAGTGATACAAAAATATGTAGCCTCTATTCCATACAAATGCTAACAAATTTAAAGACCTGAGTCTCTACAGTTATACATACAGAATCTAGGAGTTAGATTCTCCATCTTACTCAACTTAATATGGCTCCCAACAGTGAAATCCACCACACATTCTGAATCAAGGGTTCAACCAAGGAATACCTGAGTCATTTCTGCTCTTTCTATGGCTGACAACCCTATGAATTGTAAATTTATAGGGTTCTCTTATGAATCCGCCTTAATTACCTGAATTTCATTTTAGATAAGTAAAATCCTGGTAATTTAAATATATGAATACGGTTCACTGGTTCCTGGTGCATTATGACTCCACTTAGTAAATTCATTTCTTTCTATAAGTTCTCATTGAAAACTATCTCCCAGGCACCATTCTGTCAAGTATTAAAATCTACCTTCACGTAAACTGTTCTCAAGGAATTGTCTAGAGGCAAAACGTGAGTCAGTACCACTTATGCCTTTATGGTGCTCAGACAGTTTGAGTGTGGATGGCTGTCCAGCGGGCTTCTTGGAAGACAGCAATTAAGAATAGTGCACCAACCACCAGGTGTTTTCAGTGTTATGGCTCTTTATTTGCAGTTATTAAGAGTCCAACAGCAACTTTAATATTCAGGACCGCACCCCAGCAATTCCTTACCAGCAAGTCCTGATCTGTGTTTATATGCTCTGTGTATTGCTAACCTTTCCATGTTTCTATTGTCTGTAAATTAAGCTCAAATTATTGGGCTTAATAATTTGAGATTTAATTTAATTGTCTGTAGATTAACCCCAATAATTTGAGATTCCAAAGCTCTAACCAATATTCATTGATTACAAAATACTATATGGATATGGCTTACTTAAATGAATTCTGAAACCTGAATCTGTTTGTTTAATTTGGCATCCATTATCAATGAGGCTTCAAAACTCGGATCAATCTAATTCAATACATAATGAAGACTAACCAGGCCTCTAAAATAATCTACCAAATGATACCAAAGAACACATAAAACCTAAAATAACACTAACATACAGAAAAAGCAGGAGTGTTGTGATTGAGATATATATGTATAAAGTAGAAAATATGTAGATACAGTATGTTTTTACTTGCCAGATTGGAATGCTGGCAAACACCCAGGAAGGCTGAGAGTCAATGACTGATGGCTTGTAAGGCAGAGTTTCTGAGGTTTGGATCATTGGAGATACCTGGAGGTAAAAGTGGAGGGCTAGACACCACACTAGCCGCCACCTTCGCTGTCTGGACGCTGCAGTATATCAGCCCGCAGGGAGGGATGCTACCTCAAGACCAGATTAACAGAGCAAAACGAGTTAAAGCCCAGGTAGGCGGCTCCCAGAGGCGGGAATCACCGGAATTCATTGGATGGAGTCAGGGTTGGCCCTTCCCCCTCCATTTTGTCGAGCCTGGTGGCCCCGCCCAGGAGCTGCCCTGGGGCGACCAGCCATAGCACGCAGAGCCTCAAACACTTGGCTGGGAAGCTGGATCTCAGCTCTCCCCAAGCTCAGCTGATCTTGGGGCCCCCAGGAGGACAGATGGGTTTTGGGAGTGGGCCCATCACCTCTGGGGGTCCCGGAAGCAGCCAGATGAGACTCGCCCACCACACTAGCCGCCACCTTCGCTGTCCAGGCGCTGACCATGAGGCCCCTAAGTTGGCGCAACCGCAAGTCATCAAACTAGTGGAAACAGTTATGTCCTTTAATGTACTGCATTCTACGATGTGTAGGAAAGTTAGGTGGGAGGGAGAGATAGAGAGGAGAGAGAAAAGACATACAGAACCCTCCAAGCAGTCGAGGTTTGGAGGGGGAGGGAGGTGGGGACATCGGTGATGGGAGATGGGTTCGGGTGGAGGGATGGGTGTTGGAACACTGTAGAACCAAAAAACTCGACATGAGCATCTTGCAATTGTATGTCTAAAAGTGGTGTAATAAAATTTGGGGGAAAAAAGGGCTAGAACTCAGAACCTGCTGGAATTCAAAACATGGGCAGGTAAAAGAATTCCTAGGAGACAGAGGGTTTAGACTGCGCTAAGTGAGTTTATTGGGAAAGAGAACCTAAGTCAGACTAACACAATGAAAGTCTCCAAGGAGAGAGACCTACTTAGCAGGGGATTCTTTTTTTTTTGTATGTCTCTGGCTTCTTAGGCAAGACGTTTTTGCTTTCTGTTGATTAATTTGTTCTGGAGTCAGGTGAGCAGATGTGTAGCTGATTCAAGGTGTGAGCAGCAGAGCTGAAGCCTAGGATAATGTGGACACAGCAGGCACATCCATCTTTTGTTCCTGAGAGTTGAGAGCATTGCAGACTTACGTGTAGCTGGACTGGGAATGAGTAGAAATAACCACTAGCATTTTGGAGACCAAGCCTGAAGCCACTGGATTTATTTATTTATTTATTTTTCTTCATTCATTCGTTCATTTTTTGTTCATTCATTCATTCATTTATTTGTTCATTCATTCGTTCGTTCGTTTATTTATTGATTTATCCATCTATTTATTTATTTACATGTTTTTGTTTACTTTCAATTGTTTGAAAGACTTCACACACAGCAACACTAGCGTTTAGCTGAGGACCACAGGAATATAAAGAAAATGAAATTGTAGATGTGTCAAAGCAAAAGCATACTCTCTCTCTCTCTCTCTCTCTCTCCACACACACACACACACACACACACACATTTCCTTGAGCTCTTGCCTCAAAAATAGAAAACTGCTAAATCACCATGTAACTTTCTGAAATGTTTCTCATTTCTTGTATTCAGAGATAAAAGCAACTCAACTTACCTAAGTTGTCAGAGTCAGGCTCCATGTTTATTAAAACCCTAAGAGATTATCACTAATACTTTCACTAATGCCAAATATTTTAACTTATGAAAATGCTTTAACTGAGGGTCTTGCAACATGACCAACTCCCTGGGTGCCTAAGTTAAAACGGAGTTCAGTGATCTGAAGGCAAGAAATAACAACAAAACAAGAAATACAAAAAGCAGAGCCATTCATAGCTCAAAATGCTATTAGCCTATAGAAGAAATGTTATAATAAGAATAAGTCTTAGACATTTTGCAGTGTTAGGGGTTGGGCAGGTTAGGCAGAACCTAGGATCCTCTACCAAAATTACTATCCCCTGGCAGACATGTCTGGGTCTGCTTTGTCCCCAGAGGAAAGCAGTCACCTCTCTGCCAGGAGGACACACAGGAGAGAGAAAAAAAAGTGGCCAAGGAAGGAAAATGGCAGGTGTAAAGGAAGTGCCGGGAGCCAGAACCATGTAAAAGTTGGAAACTCCTCCAGCAGCCTTAAAATTTATCTCTTCAGAGCTGTTCACAACTTCCCACAGAAACAGAGCCTCAGGGGAAACAACGGTAAAACTGAAGGTGTAAGAATAAGACAGAGCAGGCCTAATTAGGCAGATCACAATCTGTTCCTTTCTGCCTTGCCTCCTTTGCCTGGGGTCACCAATAGGACACTTCTACCCTTTCTTTTAAATGAGGTAAGGGTGTGAAGGGGAGACTTCAAATAACCCAGTCTGCTCTAGTTCTCAATTAACACATTAATTAGGAAACCACAAAACTGTAGGCCCCTCAGTCTCCTCAGACTTAAAAGTTTCCCGAAATCCTGACACCAGCACCTGAGATGAAGGCTTCTCAGTGGTGCTTGCAGAGTGTGTTCAAATGGAGCACCCGTCAAGTGGTGAAGATTTATATAAATGAGGGCATTGTGTGTTCAAAAGGAGATTGGTATGTTTGATCTCAGCCATTATTGATTTACCTTTTCCACACGATAACATTCATTAAGTAAGATAAGTCAGTGCTGATGTGTTCCTTCCCGTTCAATTGTCCACAGGTAAAACACAGGGCAGCTACCTCAGGACTGTGACTTCCATTCATTATCAGTGGGTTCAGACAGAGCCGTTTTCCAATCGCACCATTACCTGAGATGACTTAACACTCTCCCAGTACAAAACCGCTTTTAGATTTGTTGACTTTTTTGATGTGGATTTGTGCTGCAGTTCAAATGACTCAAAGCAATCCAGAGAGGAAGCTCCATGGCAATTTCTCAAGGTGTCGAATGCTTGACTCGAACTTCTAATTAAAATCTTTCCTCATGCCCAGTGAGCTTTCTTTTAAGCCAGTCCTGGTTTCTTTAAAGCCCTGGACCTATAAATCCTCCATACTTTGTCAAATCAGTAACTGTATTACCACCCCATGCTTACAGTAATTTAATTGTGAATCAAGCATTTTGCTGATTCAGTCCTTTCAGTTTCTACCCAGTGATATTTTTAAGTCAAGCAAAGAGGTTTGTTTTGAAATTACCTTTTTTTTTCCATTTAGGACACACTTAAAGAGTATTCTCTGAATTAAAACAGTTTAGGTGTCTTTCACACAGCCCAAAGGAAGGATATGTCATTAAGTTATTAAGTGGCACCTGGTGTTTGATCCTACTGCGGGAGCTGAAAACAGAAATGGTGCATTGTTTCTGTAGAACCTCACACTTTGCATTTATGAAACCTTTCTATAGTGATCTCTATTTTCACAAACTCTACTCATTTTTTAAATTTCATTATATCACCATGAGATGGACAATTACAAACTATTCATCATTAGGTTTCAGTCATACAGTGATCCAGCAACCCTCCCTTCACCAGGGCCCATTTCCCATCACCAGTGTCCCCAGTTCCAAGCACCCTGCCCCGAATGCTTCCATGGCAGGCACTTTTCTTCTCCCTCTCTTTCTTTTTTCTTTTTCACATTGTAGTTTCCAGTACTTACACTGAAGAACACCACTCATTCTGAAGATGAGAAAACTTAAGCTGATAGATCTGTGATTATTCAAATGAGTCTCTTTTTAAAGAGAGTTCTATCACTCCCTTAGAAGGTCTCTTCTCTACAAGACCCCTGCATCTCTGGAATTTTCCTTCTTCCATTAAACAATCCATATTATGATGTCAATAGCCTCATCAATACACCCAAAAGAGTATAAGATCCTAAGTAGCAAGGATTTTATATATCATGGTAACTCCTGAACCTGAATTAGTACTTGATACAATATTTTCTAAGGTGAATTGGTAACAGGAACAGAAAATAGGTCTTTTGATGATATTGGACATTAAGATAAAGGTCCCTGAAGCAGAATACTGAAAATCTCTCCAGGTTTCATCTCCACCAAGTGTTCATAGACTATAAATAAATCTGATCATGTAAAGCAACCTGGTGTTTCCTGAAGAAACCAGAGTAAAGAGAAAGGATTGTAAGGTAAAATTTGAAAGTAGGTGGCAGATTGCAGCTCTCTTTTAACACTTAATCTCTAGATTGTTGTTTACAATCCAGAAGCAGATGGTTGATTCTTAGTCCTTCAATTTTGTGAAATGAACAAGACAAAACAAAACCGCACTTAAAGAAAAGACCTGAATTGCAAGATTTATTTCCTAATTCAGTTCTCCAGGAATTGTTGTGTGACATCAGGACAATTGTATCTTTTAAGAACATAAATTCAGGGATAGGAGAGATAGTATAGTGGGTAGGACACTTACCTTGCAAAGGCTGTCTCCAGTTAGACACATGGAATCCATGTGGTCCATGGAGCCCTCCAGCAGTGATCTGTACCTGAGCTCAGAGCCAGGAATAAGCCCCAAGCATTTCCAAGTGTGGCCCCAAAGCAAACAAACAAAAAACAACAAAAAGTGAATTCAATTTATGTAAATATAATAAGGAGCTGGAATTATGTAATTCAACCCTATCTTTTAGGGCCCTACCATGAGCCTAGAATACATATAGCAGAGACCAAATCAGACATAAATTTCTCTGTGAGCGCTTTCTTGGGAGAAAAATGCACAATAAAAAGTGTTACAAGACTGAGATGTGATAAAGACTATAAATATTAAAGGAAAACATAGGCAACATTAACGACATTTCAAACTTCCTAGGCTAAGTTATCAATAAAGTGTTACTGTGAGCTAAAATAAGTTAAGTAGAATCCTAAGAATTTAGAATGATAAGAAGGTATAAATGTTACTCTCCCCACTTTCCAACACAAGGGTCTTGACTGAATAGTTAAGCAGTCAAATTAACATCATATTAGCAGGAAGAATGAACAAATTTAATTAAAGATTTATGGAGAATCTACATATATTCTATAGTAAATATAGGACAACATGAGGATTTATTCCTAGGTAAGAATAAAGATACAATACTCAAGGAGAGACACAGGGGAACTTACATGATAAGGAGAGTTTGGTCAAACTGTAGACCTGATACTCTATAATTAGATATTTTCAATTACCATACAGAGTTCTATGATAGAAAGGTTAATTCTGCAGGTAGCACCAAAACTTGGAAATACCCTAACTTTTATTCTTCTGGCTTGTTAGGAAACTAGAAAAAAGTTTATCTTGAGCCATAGGACATGAGTTGCTCTTAGCTTGAAATAACCCAAATGTCAAACTGACATGTCTTAGAAGTCCTATTCTGTACATTTGGATCTGTCCTTTACTACTTTATTGAATATGTGGTTCACACTTAATTTCACACAAAGAACAATAAAGTAGGCAAGTTGCCTGGCATATATATATATATATATATACATATATATATATAATTTACATATGTCTCCATAGTGTGTGTGAGAGAGAGATAAAATTTAAATAGATACATTTGTATCTATCCTGCACTGACTTGAATCAGTGCATTGCTCCTAGTTCATCATCATTGAACTAGTAACTTTAAAAGAAAGCTCAAAATAAGAAATATTAATGCCCTCGAACATGGCAAATGAGGATTTTTCCCCTTTTTTCCAAAAGCTAGTTAGTTAACATTTACTAACATTCCACTGATATTTTATTCTTGGAGGAGGAGATGGCAATCCATGGTCACTCTTGGAAAATCTCAGCCAACAGAGCTGGTAGTTCCATGTGAGAGCCAGAGACTGTGTGAGCTTGGACATTTGGTGCCAGGGATACTATAATCAGTGGTTTCCAGAGTTTCACCTGCTAATGCCAGTTTGCCCATTTGTTTCTGGAGAAAACACATAATTAACCCTTTTTCTATCTTTCTAGCTCCATTCATCTGCTCGCACGGGCATTAATCTAATTCTCTGTTGCTGGCAGTGGGCATCACTGAATCTTACTAAAAGAGTTTTATCTTCTCTGAGAACAATAATAATTTAGAAACCAGAGTAGTACCTACCCTCTCATTCTCTAAGGTGTGTGAACAAAGGCTGCTTCTGTTTGTCTTGGACAAATATGGATTTTGTCCACATCAACAATAGTCTTCTTTGGTTTCTGAAATTTATCTAGTCATTTGAGTGAGAAAATCCTTTTTTCATTTTTTTTAAGTTTTATTTAATTGCCTCCAGCTGTAGGAATCCCTTTAGCCTCCAATCTATCTAAACCAGTCTTTTGGCTAACCTTCCTGTTTATTTAAACTCCAAAGTCACCCACTTTTTTTAAATTTTATTTTATCTTCTGTTTCAGAGACTGAGAAGGTAGGATGGAGGAGGTAGTCCAAGCAATCTGGGTGGAGTAAAGAACCCTTTTATAGTAAAAATGAGTTACAGGATTCCTTCTATTGCAGTGGAGGAGCGCATGTTTATGGACCCAATGCTTATGAAAATTGCTGGTTAAGCAGATTTAGGGAAAAAGAAAGAGACCAGAACCTGAAAGTCATGGTCAGACCTACACTTTGAAGCCAAGTGAACTTAAGCGTCACTTTCTCTGAATGTTGAGTTTCACAAATACAAATAGCAAATGGAATTTTTCCCAGTTACATTCACTCTTCAAGATCTGATTCCCAAAAAGGAATGGCAATTAGCTGTACTTAAAGATATTTACTTCAGAACTCTAGTGGAATACTACTCAATGCAACAAGAATTGTGAAGTTTCATCAAATATTTAACCTAAAACAATAATGCTCCAATTGAATGTAAGCAATATTTCTAGATTATAGCAGAACCTGAAAGAGAATCAAAAATTTCTTAATAAGAGAAATAAACGGTGCAGAACTGACTCATCTGTAGATGTGCTACAGACACGGCTCTTCGCTCAGATTCCAGTAACTCTAACTTAGGTTTCAATACAAAAATTCACGTGCCTCTCTGTGTATACTAAAAACAGAACAGTAGAAGGCTAGTAGAGTCAAACTCACTAATGAGACTCCTAAAGTGGGAAATTTAGTTCTTGATCCCACTGAACAAAAAGAGAAAGGCAGGAAAGTGGGGCGATGGATTCACTGCCTAGGTACAATCCCTACATAGCCTCAGAGCTCCAGTTGCTGACTCATACCAAAATAGAACCATTTCCCACTCCAGCCCTTTGGGTGTGAATCCCTTTACTTATTCTGTTGGGTATGTAGTTTCTTCTATGTGCCAAGCACTATTTGAGGGCTTCCTATATTAATTCACTTAGTTATATTTTGTTTTTGCTTTGGGCCACATATGACTGTGTTCAGGGCTCATTCCTGGCTCTGTAGTCAGAAAACCATGCATGACAGGGGATCATATGGGGTTCTATGGATTGAATCTGGATCAACCATGTGGAGGCAAATGCCTTACCTGCTGTACTATCTTTTTAGCACCAATTTTTGAAGTTCTTTTTTTTCTTTTTGGGTCAAACTTGGCAATGCTCAGGGGTTACTCCTGACTCTGCACTCAGGGTTACTCCTGGTGGTGCTCAGGGGACCATATGGGATGCTGGGGATCAAACTTGCGCCGGCTGTGTGCAAGGCAAACACCCTACCTACTTCAGCCCCCAATTTATGAAGTTCTTAAAGTTCTTCAATTCTGTGAATTAGGATCATAATGTTCATTTTCCAGTGGGAAACTGAGGCAGATAGCCCCCAGAAAACTTATGCAAGATCATGTAGCAAGTAGCTGATCTGAGGTGAAGCCAGATATGCTTATTCAGAACTTACTCTCCCTTACTATAGAAACCTACCAACAGACACACACACACACACACACACACACACTCACACACACACAGACTTATCCCTTTTCCTAGTTCTGTATCTTAGAACATTTACTCATGAAGTTGCCTATCTATTGCATATCTCTACTCATGGGCTGTGAGCTACATGAGAGAAAGGACCACAGGAGACTTTTCTTCCATCATTATTTTGGTCAAGCAGCAGTATTGAACTATGGGTACTTCACAAAACTCAGGTGAACTAATTTGTTTTCAAGTCTTCACACATGATATAGTCATTGAAGACAAACTACTTTTCTTCTAGGCGGACACATCTTCTGTTGCTCAAGGCTACTCCTTGCTCTTTGTTCCAGAATCACTTCCAACAGTGCTTTGTGGACCTTATGGGGCCAGGGAATGAACCCAGGCTTTTTACATGCAAAGTATGCACCCAGTTTGTTGAACTCTCTTGCCATTCCCTGTTTGACTTTTCCAAAATTGATTAGTTCTAGGTGGTCTAGTATTCATGAGATAAACAAAAGCTTTCTTTGATTGACTTCAACAGGCATGTATACAACACACACATTCCTGCTGAAAAAAAGGTTTGCAACAGAACGACATAAACAAATCATGGCAAGTTGCATTTATTAAAACTGATGAAAATCAACTCATGCACCTCTCAATTATGTTTTTATAATTCCTTAGTTTGTAGATTGAGACAAAGCAGGGGGAGGATGTTACTACTTCTCTTACATACATTGCTTTATAAAGGGCAATGATTTTCTAATTTCTTATCAGCCTTTCTGGCTAATATTTAGATTCGAAATATATGCACAATGTTTTAGGTGCTAATTCTTAGCTGGGGCTCCAAAACTTGATAGGAGAAACACAATCTCAGGAGTAAGGGAATCTATTTTGGCTGGTTCTATTAATTCTTACTACATTTCTAAAATATATTTTTCAATGGGGCTGATAATACTGATCTTATTAACTTATGGGATGATTAAATTAAACAAAATACTATTTGTTACATACATGAGAATAGGCCTTCCATAAAATAAGGTTCTGTCTTCTAGCTGCTGTAAATTTCACAGCTAGTGAGAAAACTTTTATAACTGTCTTCCCGCTCATCATCGATTTGCTCAAGCGGGCACCAGTAACATCTCCATATGTCCTGTCTCATGCTAGTAGAGCCCAAGGGCATCTGCTTGCTCCAGGAATATAAAGAGCCTCAAACCATTCCATCAGGTCATGGGAAAGAGGTCTATAATTGTTACTGGTTTTTGGCATATCAAATACGACATCGGGTAGCTTGCCAGGCTCTGCCGTGTGGGTGGCATGCTCTTGTAATCACCTCTAAATCCAGCATTTATTGATGAACCAGCTCACAAGTGGCCATGTGAGCCGAGCTGTCATAGGCTGGTCTGCTGGTTGGAGTTCTGATGAGAGGGAAGTCCGATGTGGAAAAAGGAGGCCCTCCTGGGGTGGGGGTTGTCTGGCTTGTTGTGAGGCTCTGCTGGGGTGGCGGGCCAGGGTTAGAACCCACCATCCCTCCCAGGCACCTCGTGAGCGGCTGGGCACAGGGAGAGCCAGTAGCAGCTCTGCCCCATGTCTGTGAGTCTCACTTTTATAACACTTTTGCTTTTATAGATAATATTTTAGATTCATAATTAAGTTTGAGATGGGCATAGTTTGGGGTTCACACTTGACTATGTTCAAGGCTAGCTCCTGGATGTGCTTATGAATGGCTTGTTGTGGGCTGAGGAGATGATATGCAGTACCAAGGATCAAACCCAGGCTGACTCGAGTGCAAGACAAGCTCCATTACCGGCTATACTGTCTCTTCAGCCCTGGGAGTATTTTTAAGGTTACCTTAAATGGAAAAAAAGATCCAGGAATCTTATTCCTGGAGAAAGTAAAGCCACTATTTAGACAATGGTTACATTTGTGAAGAGCCATTGAGCAGGTGGCCCTTGTGGCCTGAGCCATTGTTGCTGCTGGTCCTTATCTGGGAAAGGCTGTGTTCAGGCCAGGGTTGCATGCTGCTGGAGGCAGTTCTGGTCACTTTGGCAGCTCTGGAGTGAATTCGCCAGCTCCATGGCACTTGACCATGATTCAAAGAAACCACAGGAAAAGCACCAGAGCAGTTGTCCTGTGCTTCAACATACCAGACAGAATTCTGGCACTCCTTTGGGGCTCCACTGCACTTGGCCAACTAGCAAATAAGCAAGTATATTTCACTCAGGAACTATTTCTATGCCCCCTCTCCTCCCTTTCCCCAAAGCTTTTACCCTGCATTCTTTATACATCTGTGCACCCGCTGGTTCCATGTACCACTGGAAGGACTGTCTATAGCACTGGACCTGCGCTCAGGGATCATTGGTGGGGCACAGATAGTTCTATGTGGTGCCTAAATGGATCCTGGTTCACAGTGGATCAGGCAAGAGTCCTACCCTATGTACTATCTCTCTAGCCCTGAGACACCCTGCGCTTTTTTTTAAAATCACATGAACACTGACAGCTTCACGTTAGGAAGAAAGCTTTTATTAGACTAATTATAAAATGCTGACAACTTACAGACATTTAAGAGGCTTGCCTGCTTATTAAAAGGGAACCCTGTTATGTCTAATATCCAGTCATTATTAATATAAATAGTTATGTAGATAGGACACTTTTTTTTCTCACCCTGACACTTTCTTGCTCACCCTGTTTCAACCCTGAGAACTGCAAGAGATTAAGTGCAGAGCCAGGTGTAAGCCCTGAGCACTGTTGGGTATGGTCCCCAAACCTGAAAAAGGAAAAATGAATAACAAAAGGATATTTGTTACAAGAGGCTCATGTAACAGGATCATGTAAAGGAACAAGAGAGTCATGTAGTAGTGGCAGTATTGTATGGACCTTGAATCGGGGCATATGCACTGATCCCATTTATCTATGACCTTCAGTGCCCCTCCTCAGTGGGGTTCACAGAATTGCCGCCACTTCTCTCTCACACACACAAACAAACACAAAACACACACATATAGACACACACTTAATACCCAGACACCCATGTGGGCACACATACAAGTTATCAGTGCAACAGTGGCCAAGAGGCATCTTTGATAAAGAGTCTTAACTTAATAATAACCACTTAGCTTTTCTTTCATTTTTATATCTTTAGCAAAACATTTCATCTCCTTATACTACCTGATCTGCCAATAAAACCTGAGCCTGGTTTCCAGACTCTTATGGGTAGGGCAGGGGGAAGCAAAATCATCTTCCTTTGTAAGACTGGACTTGTTCTCACTTTCTAGAATAGCGCTTTTGTTTTTAATCCTCTCATGATCAAAAGTAATCAAAAATAAAAGGATCAGTCTTGAGAACACTCTGGGTGGTTTTCAGCTCCACCTTCCCTCCCTCTAACTTTATTCAACGAGCTTTCATTCATTCATTCATTCATTCATTCATTCATTCATTCATTCATTCGTTTGTTTGTTTATTTATTTATTTTTGGTGCTGGGGTGACAGGGAGAGGGGGAAACTCCAGTAGTGCTCAGGATTTATTCCTGGCTCTAGCTCAGGGATCAATCCTGGTGGGGCTCAGTGACCATATGGGGTACCAGGGGAGGCAAGCAACCTACCCGCTGTACAATTGCCCCAGCCCTCCTGGTACCTCTTTCAGTTCAAACATGCAATTTGAGGAAGAAGAGTTCCTGTTTACTCTGTTGCTGGGAGTGTCCTGTCTGCCCCTTCGGAGTCCTAGTGGCCCCATGGTAGTAGTAGAGATGAGGGGAGTCCATGCCCTTTTCCTAACCCAGCCTGGTGTTGATCACGCTGCAGCGGCATCCCCTCCACAGAGCCACAGTGTAAATTGCTCTCTTCTGTCACCCCAAGTGTCCTACTATGCTGAGGCCCCCCCATCATGCCTGCCCTAACAAGGCTGCATGTCAGGGCCTCCCTGTGAAAGCTCTTACAGAGGAAGCTATCGCCTAGCAGGGTGGGTAAAAATAAAAGCATTCTGTTGTTGTTGCTTTTCCTCTCTCCCTCTTTTACTTAAGAGAAAAGAGCTCAGTAATATGATCCTTTGCTAAGCCCCACCCAGCCCTCAGTGTAATCAGGTAATATCCATTACACAAAGAATTTCAAAGGTTCCTTTACTGGGACTTTCAACCACAATGCTGCCCATTGTTTACACTTTAATTAACTTCTGTTTTACTGATTTATTAGGAAAAAAAGATGAATTAGCCTTATGCTTGGAGTTGAATTATTGCAATTTGAAACTCCTCATACCTTTCTTGAGAACTTCAAAGAACAACAAAGGTTGTTTATGTGCAGGAAATCAAATTAGCAAAACTATTACAGTGACTTAATGGCTTAGGGTGGTCAGGTTGATGAGAAACAGTAATTGGAAAACTCCCCCACTCCACATGCCACCCCTGCTCCATACCCAGATCAAGGCTAACTCTTTTTAAGCAATTCTCAACTGAAAGTGTGCTGCAGTCTCAAAGAGTGGTTGGAAGGAATTGGCTGCATCAGTATTTGCACACATATAGTCTCACTTATTTCCCATGGAAAGTTTTGAAGCAGAGGAGAGAAGCAAGAAGAAAGTGGGTAGAACCCTCCATGACATTTATACTAAAGGCAACTTCGAGGATAAAATACCACTAACCAAACAAGTGAAAGCAAAGATAATAAACAGGACTACATTAAGTTAAGAAACTTCTGCACTTGAAAAGGAACAGTGACCAAGGGACAAAGACAGTCCTGAAATGGGAAAAAGTATTCATCAAATACCCATCTAATAAGGGGTTAATATCCAAGATATATAAAAGGCATGCGTAGAACTTTACAAGAAAAACAAGACAACTGCATCAAAAATGGGGAGAAGAAATGAACAGAAATTTCCTGAAAGAAGAAATTAAAATGGCCAAAGGACATAAGAAAAAGTGCTCCACATCCTAATCATCAGGGCAAGGCAAAACAAAACAACAATGAGAAATCATCTCACACCACAGAGACTGGCACTCATCAAAAATAACAAGAACAATCAGTGCTGCCATGTATGTGGGGGATTCTCCTTCATTGTTGGTGGGAATGCTGATAAGTTCATACTTTTTTTGAGCACAATATGGGCATTCCTCAAAAAGCTAGAAATTGGGGCAGGAGCAATAGTACAGCAGGTAGGGTGTTTGTCTTGCACACTGCTGGCCTGGGTTAGATCCCTGGCAACCCATATGGACTCCCGAGCACCGCCAGCAGTAATTCCTGAGTGTAGAGCCAGGAGTAACCCCTGAGCATAGTTGGGTGTGACCCAAAAACAAACCAAAAAAAATTAGAAATTGAGCTTCCATATGACTCAGCAATATAATACCACTTCTGGGAATTTATACCAGAAACTCAAAAACACAAAGCAGAAACACCATCTCCACTTCTATGTTTATTACAGCATATTCATAGTAGCCAGAATCTGGAAACAATACAAGTGCCAAAGGACAAATAACTGGTTAATGAAAAGCTGGCATATTCACACAATGGAACACTATTCAACTGTTAGGGAAAATGAAGCTATGAAATTTGCTTATAAATGATGGACTTGAAGAGAGTATCATGCTTAGTGAAATGAGTCAGAAGGTGAGGGACAGACAGAATGATTGCACTCATTTGTGGGATGTAAAAACCCACTATGAAATCAATGCCAAGGACAGTAGAAACAAGGGTCAAGAGTCCATGGTTGGTTGGGGCCGGAGAGATAGCCCAGAGGGTAGGGCATTTGCCTTGCACACAGCCGACCATGCCGGCCTGGGTTTGATCCCCGCATCCCATATGGTGCCTCCGAGCTCCACCAGGAGTAATTCCTGAGTGAAGAGCCAGGAAAAACCACTTAGCATTGCCGGGTGTGACCCAAAAAAGAAAAAAAAATGAGTCCATGGTTGTAAGGCTGCTTCATGTATGGGGAAAAGGCAGCTGAGGTAGGGAAAGGACTACAATGACAAAGAGGGTTATAAATGACCAATCTGGATAAGAACCACAGGCTGAAAGAAGTTAAAGGAACAAACAGGATAACATCTCAGTATCAGTATTGCAAACCATATTGCCCAAAAGCAGAGAAAGAGAAAGCTAGAAAGGAAAGTACCTGTCATAGAGATAAGCTTGGCCCAGGTGGAGGGGGTTGGTGGCAGGAGGGGAAAGAGGGACATGGGTGGTGAGAAATGTACACTAGTGGAGGGAAGGGTGTTGGAACACTGTATGACTGAAACCCGATAATTAACAGACTTTTTTTCTTGTTTTTTTTTTTTAATTAAATATTTTATTATACTACCGTGAGATATACAATTACAACATTGTTCATGTTTAGAGGTTTTGGTCACATAGTGTTCCAGCACCTGGCCCTCCACCAGTGCCCATTTCCCACCACCAATTTCCCCACTTCCCCCCCCTCCCATAGCCTGCATAAAGGGCAGTTTCTTTTCTCTTTTCTCTCTCCCTCTCCTCTTTTCCTTCTCTTACACATTGTGGATTGCACTACATACACTTAGAGGCCATCATGTGTATTTTTGCCTGTATTTAATGCTCAGTTCTAGGTTGGTATTAACCCTTTAGACATTTATTCACACATGTTCTCTTCTCTGTCTTACCTAACCTCCCATGTTGGAATTTCCACTTTTGGTAAGACCTCCTGATCCATGTTTCACCTGACATTGGATTTTGGTGTCATAATATGTATATATGTATTTATGTCATGCAAATAAATGCAGTCATTCTATATCTCTCTCTTTCCTTCTAATTAATTTCACTCAACATTATCCTTTTCATGTCCATCCATTTATAGGCAAATTCCATAACTTCATTTTTCCTAACAGCTCCATAGTATTCCATTGTGTAGATATACCACAGTTTCTTAATCCAGTCATCAGTTCTCAGGTTCTGGCTATTGTGAATAGTGCTGCTAATGAACAGACTTTTAAGTGTGAGAGCCGGCCTCACCTAGAAGCAACCCATGGAGCTGACCTCCCGGTAAGGGTCTCGGCCAGCCCCTGGCTGAGTCCAACATTGCTCTAAGGGCTTGCGGGGAGAGACCACGCTGGCTGGACTCAGAGTGGAGTTTTGGGCCCTGCCCTTTCCTCTGCCTCCATGCCAGTTGCTCCTGGAAGAGAGAGACCCACCCACGCCAGATTCACAGCTCCAGCGCGCATTGTGGCCACGCGATATTCTTAGAGAATGCTGATTTTAGGATAAGGTCCTTCCCAAGATCTTTCACATTTATACATTGTAAACAGTTCTAGACAGGTTCTAACTGATACCAGTAAGCCTAGCAAGAAGTCAGAGCAAACCACACATCATGCAGTCAGTCGTTCTCAATATCCAGACTTCATAGTTCCTCAGAGCTCCATCCAAGAGAAAACCAGATCTTTCCCATTTAAGTTTCAACAGTAAATGCTCGAGATGAGAGCTTTCTACTGAGACTATACCACCTACAGGGCAGACCCTGGCAAGCTACCCGTGTTTTATTTACTTGTTATGCCAAAAACTATTAACAATTATGAACCTCAGTTCCACGACCTGAAGAATAGTTTGGGGCTCTTCCTGTCCCTGGAGCAAGCAGATGCCCTTGGGTTACAATTGCTTGTGACAGGACTTATGGATATGTTACTAGTGCCCACTCAAGCAAATCGATGAACAATGGGAAGACAATGATACAGTGATTTTAAGTGTATCTCATGGTGATTCAATTAAAAAAAAACAATGAAAGGTTAAAAAAAGAATAAAGTAGAGGGAGAACTGGAAGGAGAAAGAGGAAATTTATGTTTTGAATGAAAACAATAAACTGGGAATTAAGAAACATATTTGAATGTGTAATGAAAATGAGTTGCATAATTCAACAAAGCAAATCCTGGTCCATTCAGAAAAAAAACACCACAGACAGTGGAATATGCACAAAAATCTAAAGAAGACTGATTGACCCCATTTTAGGAAACCCAAGAGAGAAATAATTTTATTCTAGTTTCAGCAGACCTGCTTTCATGACTGACATAATGAAGTAACAGTTATTTCTGACTGTTATTCAACATGAGGAAACATAAGGGTCAATGACATAGCAATTTCCTAATGAAAATCAGACACACTGATTAATAACTTTGCCCCCAAAATTGTATGAAAGGCATTTACTAAAAACATGTGCTTCTGGAAACCATAATGATGCCTGGTGAGGATTCTGAGGTTCTACAATAAATATAATCAAGTATTCAAAGGCATTTGCTTTGGGGGCTGTGCTATAGATGTGCAATAAGCAGGGTGCTTGCCTTACATGGGGCTGACCTCTGTTCTATCCCCAGAACAGCATATGATTCTGCAAGCACTGCCAGGAATTGTCACTGAATGCAGAGCCATGAATAATCCCTGAACACTGTTGTGTGAACAGTATTCTCCCCAATCCCCCCCCCAAAAAAAACCTGTTTTTTATGACTCGATGTTAACTATATTAAATCTGCTCTGAAGGATTTATTGGTTAAAGTTAAGCTGGCGACAGTGTGGTATGAGCCAAACCCCAAACTTCAAAACACCCAAACAACTCACCCAAACATGCAGGTGGCTAGCTATAAAAGGGAGTAAACTAGAAAAGAAAATAAACTTTCTGAGCACCAAAGCATAAATTGCCACACTCCTAATCCTAAATTGTTAAAATGAACAGATCCTCCGGAACAACCTTTGCTATTTTTTTTTAAATTTTTTTTAATTTTTTATTATACCACCGTGAGACATACAATTACAAAATGTTCATAATTGGTTCTTGGTAATACAATATTCCAGCACCCATCCCTCCACCAGTGCCCCATTTCCACCACCTTGTACCCCACCCTCCTGCCTGCACCCCAGGCTGCCTCAATAGCAGGTAGCCCCGTTTCCTCTCTTTCTTTCTCTCTGTCTCTGCATCTTTCTCTCTCCTCTTTTACACATGGTGGCTAGCCCTGCAGATATTTAGAGTTTATCACTTAAGTCTCTTTGTGTATATTCAATGGTGAGTTTTAATCTGCCATTACCATTTCCCACATTTAGTAAAGCACTGGTATCTACTTATGTCCTATTAAAGAATGCAGTCATTCTATATCTGTCCTTTTCCTTCTGACAGATTTCACTCAGCATGATAGTCTCCATGTCCATCCATTTGCAGGTAAATTTCATAATTTCATCTTTTCTGACAGCTGCATAGTATTCCATAGTGTAGATGAACCACAGTTTCTTTAGCCCGTCCTCTATTCTCGGGCATTTAGGTTGTTTCCAGATTCAAGCTATTGTGAATATCGCAGAGATGAATAAAGAAGTACAGATAGTGTTTCTGCTATGTGTTTTTCTGTCTCTCGGGTATATTCCCAGGAGTGCTATTGCTGGATCAAATGGGAGTTCAATATCTAGTTTTTGGAGGAAGGCCTATATTGTTTTCCAAAAGGACTGGACCAGTCAGCACTCCCACCAACAGTGGATGAGAGTCCTTTTTCCCCACATCCACGCCAGCACCGGTTGTTCTTGCTGTTTTGGATGTGTGCCAGTCTCTGTGGTGTGAGATGGTACCTCATTGTTGTTTTGATTTGCATCTCCCTGATGATTAAAGATGAAGAGCACTTTTTCATATGCCTTTTGGCCATTCGAATTTCTTCTTTTTGGAAGCTTCTGTTCATTTCTTCTCCCCTTTTTTTGATGCGGTTGGCTGTTTTTTTCTTGTGAAGGGCTACCAGTGCCTGATATATCCTGGATATTAACCCCTGTCAGATGGGTATTGGGTGAATATTCTTTCCCACTCTGTGGATTGTCTTTGTATCTTGGTCACCGTTTCTTTTGAGGTGCAGAAGCTTTTCATCTTTACATAATCCCATTTGTTTATCTTTGCATCCATTTGCTTGGTCAGTGGTGTGTCATCTTTAAAGATACGTTTAGTTTCAATGTCGTAGAGCGTTTCTCCTATGTTTTCTTCGATGTACCTTATAGATTCATGTCTGATGTTGAGATCTATGATCCATTTTGATCTGACTTTTGTGCATGGCGTTAGAAGGAGGTCTAAGTTCATTTTTTTACATGTAGCCGCCCAGTTTTCCCAGCACCATTTGTTGAAGAGGCTTTCTTTGCTCCACTTAATATTTTTTGCTCCTTTATCGAAGATTAAGTGGTTGTATATTTGAGAGTGTGTTTCAGGATATTCAATTCTATTCCATACGTCTACGGGTCTGTTTCTATACCAATACCACACTGTCTTAATTACAATTGCTCTGTGGTAGAGCTTAAGGTTGGGGAAAGTGATACCTCCCATCTTCTTTTTCCCAAGGATTGCTTTAGCTATTCGTGGGGGTTTATTATTCCATACAAATTTCAGTAGTGTTTGTTCAATGTCTTTTGAAGAACATCATGGGTATCTTTATAGGGACCGCATTGAATCTTTATAAAGCTCTAGGGAGTATTACCATTTTGACAATGTTAATTCTTCCAATCCATGAGCAGGGAATGTGTCTCCATTTCCTCAGGTCCTCTTTTCTATCCTGAAGTAACGTTTTGTAGTTTTCATTGTAGAGATCCTTTTCATTCTTTGTCGAACTGATTCCTAGGTATTTGATTTTTGTTGCGCAATTTTGAATGGGATAGTTTCTTTAATGCCCCTTTCTTCTATTTCCCTGTTTGCATATAGGAAGGCCATTGACTTTTGGGTATTGATTTTGTACCCTGCCACTCTACTATAGGAATGTATTATTTCTAGGAGCCTCTTGGTAGAGAGTTTTGGGTTTTCCAGGTATAATATCATGTCATCTGCAAATAGTGACAACTTGGCTTCTTCCCTTCCTATCCGGATGCCCTTAATGTCTTTTTTCTTCCCTGATTGCTATGGCAAGTACTTCCAATACTATATTGAATAGAAGTGGTGAGAGTGAGCAGCCTTGTCTTGTCCCTGATCTTAAGGGGAAGGCTTTCAATTTTTCCCCATTGAGAATGATGCTCGCTGTGGGCTTGTAGTAGATGGCCTGGATTATCTTGAGGAAGGTTCCTTCAATCCCCATTTTACGGAGAGCTTTTATCATGAATGGGTGTTGAATCTTGTCAAATGCCTTCTCTTCATGTATTGATACGATCATGTGGTTTTTATTTTTCTTTTTGTTGATATGATGTATTATGTTGATTGACTTGCGGATGTTGAACCATCCTTGCATTCCCGGGATGAATCCCACTTGGTCATGGTGTATAATCTTTTTGATGACTATTTGGATTCTATTTGCTAGTATTTTGTTGAAGATCTTAGCATCTGTGTTCATCAGGGAGATTGGTCTGTAGTTTTCCTTTTTTGTGACATCTCTGTCTGCTTTGGGTATCAGGGTGATATGTGCCTCGTAAAAGCTATTTGGGAGTGTTTCTGTTTCTTCAATTTGCCGAAGAGCTTGAAAAGAATTGGAGTAGGTCCTCTTTAAAGGTTTGGTAGAATTCACTGGTGAATCCATCTGGACCTGGGCTTTTGTGTTTGGGGAGATTTTTGATTACCGATTCCATCTCCTCGATGGAGATAGGTTTGTTGAGGTATTCCAAATCTTCTTGTTGCAGACTTGGGAGGCTATAGGAATTCAGGAATTTGTCCATTTCTTCTAGGTTCTCTTGTTTCATGGCATACAGGTTCTCATAGTAACCTCTGATGATCTTTTAAATTTCTATGGTTTCTGTTGTGATGTCCCCATTTTCATTTCTGATTCTATTTATTTGAGTTCTCTCTTTTCCTTTTCTTAAAAGTCTTGCAAGTGGTTTGTCAATCTTGTTTATTTTTTCAGAGAACCAGCTTTTGGTTTTGTTGATCTTCTGGATTGTTTTTTGACATTCCATCTCATTGATTTCTGCTCTAAGTTT
Source organism: Cryptotis parvus (assembly GCA_021461705.1). Taxonomy (NCBI): domain Eukaryota; kingdom Metazoa; phylum Chordata; class Mammalia; order Eulipotyphla; family Soricidae; genus Cryptotis; species Cryptotis parvus. Next base: position 31,649 of record JAJIBD010003711.1, read on the forward strand.
TATTATTTCTTTCTTTCTGCTTCGGTTGGGCTCCTTTTGTTGATCACTCTCTAAAATCTTAAGTTGTGATGTCAGACTGTTTGTGATGGCCTTTTCTTCTTTTCTGATGAATGCTTGAAGAGCTATGAACTTGCCTCTTAACACTGCTTTTGCTGTATCCCACAAGTTCTGGTAATTCGTGTCTTCAGTCTCATTTGTTTCCAGGAATCTTTGGATTTCCTCTTTGATTTCTTTTATGACTTGCTGGTCCCTTCAGCAGTGAGCTGTTTAGTTTCCAGGTACTTGGTATTTGTCTCCGTTTTTGTGTACAATTAACTTCTATTTTCAGTGCATCATGGTCTGAAAAAATAGTTGGCACAATTTCTATCTTCTTGATTTTATGGAGGTATGATTTATGGCTCAGCATGTGATTTATTTTGGAGTATGTTCCATGTGCACTGGAGAAGAAAGTGTATTCAGCTTTTTGGGGGATGAAATGCCCTGTATATATCTACCAGCCCTCTTTCTTCCATCTCTTCTTTTAGGGCCAGTATTTCCTTGGTAAGTTTCAATCTTGTTGATCTATCCAGGGTTGACAGAACAGTGCTGAAGTCTCCAACTACAATTGTGTTGCTGTCAATGTCTTCTTTGAAGTCTATTAGTAGTTGTTTTAGGTATTTTGCTGGTCCCTCGTTGGGTGCATATATGTTTAATAGTGTGATTTCTTCCTGATATATGTATCCCTTGACTATTAAGAAGTGACCTTCACTGTCCCTTCTGACCTTCTTCAGCCTAAAGTCTATGTTGTCAGATACCAGTATGGCTACCCCAGCCTTTTTGGATGGGTTGTTTGAGTGAAGGATTGTTTTCTAGCCTTTTTTTTTGAGCCTGTCTTTGCTCCGATTGTTCAGGTGAGTTTCTTGAAGGCAGCAGAATGTCGGATTCAATTTTTGATCCATTTTGCCACTCTGTGTCTCTTAACTGGTCCATTTAGACCATTGACATTGAGAGAGATTATTGTCATGCCATCTTTCTGTATAGGTTGTTTGTTCTTTTGAGTTATGTCTCGTCTTATAGTAGAATTTTCATTCCTTCTTTTAAGGTTGGTTTTACAAAGTTCCTAAGCTGCTGTTTATCCAAGAAGTTGTATATTTTTCCTTCAAATCTGAGTGAGAGTTTGGCTGGATAAAGAATTCTTGCTGAGGCATTCATTTCATTGAGTTTTTTTACTGTATCCCATCACTGCCTTCAGGCTTGGAGGGTCTGTTCTGAGAAGTCTACTGAAAGTCGAATGGATGCTTCTTTGTATACAATTTCCTTCTTTGATCTTGCTGCCTGAAGAATTATGTCTCTGTCTATGGCATTTTGGAGTATGTTCCATGTGCACTGGAGAAGAAAGTGTTTGAGGCTCTTCATATTCCTGAATCAACCAGATGCCATTGGGCTACATTGGCACGTGATAGCATCCAATGGAAATGTTACTGGCACCCGCTCGAGCAAATCGATGAATAACGGGATTCAAGTGATCAAGTGATCAAGTGATCTATGGCATCCATTACTTTGACTAGGATGTGTCTTGGGGTCTTTCTATTGGGGTCTCTTGCTGGTATGCGTCAGGCTTCCTCGATCTGGATGCCTTCGTCCTTTAACTCAGGGAACTTTTCAGCCAGGATGTTTTTAACTGTTTTAATTTCCTTTGGGGCTACTTTCCTGTCCCTCTGGTTCTCTGACGATTCTTATGTTGTTCTGCCTGGCTTCATCCCATTGTTCTCTGTTCCATTGCTGACCCATTTTCTGGTCTTTTTCCATCTTATGTAGTTCTCTGGAGTGCTTTCTGCAGCTCATCTTCAGTCTCACTGATTCTCTCTTCCTCTGCTGTCATCCTACTGTTGAGAGCCACTATTGTTTTTTCATTTCATCTACTGAGTTTTTAAATGATCACTATCACTATCTTCCCATTCATCATCTATTTGCTCGAGCAGGCACCAGTAATATCTCCATATGTCCTGTCTCATTCTAGTAGAGCCCAAGGGCATCTGCTTGCTCCAGGAACATAAAGAGCCTCAGACAATTATATTAGGTCATGGGAATGACCTAATATAATTGTTACTGGTATTTGGCATATCTAATACGACATGGGCAGCTTGCCAGGCTTGCTCGTGTGGGTGGCATACTCTTGCAGTCACCTCTAAATACAGCATTTATTGCTGAACCGCGTGGCCACTTGTGGCCGCGCAACCGGGATGTGATAGGCCTCGTCTGCTCCTGGGTGGAGTTCTGATGAGAGGGAAGTCCAATGTGGAAGATGACGGCCCTCATGGGGGGGGGGGTCGTCTAGCTTGTTGTGAGGCCCTGCTTGGGGTGGCGGGCCAGGGCTAGAACCCGTCATCCTCCCCCGGGCGCCTTGTGAGCGGCTGGGCACAGGGAAAGCAAGTAGCAGCTCTGCCCCATGTCTGCAAGAGTGACTTTTAAGTGATGATATTTCTATTTGCATGGTTCTCATTTCTGCTTTCATTTCCTCCTGTAATTTATTGACTGCCCTTTCAACTGCTTCGTTTATGTTCTCCTGTATTTTGTTGTACATGTGCTCCATTTTATCGTTGAGCTCCTTAAACATCCTACCAATTTCTTCTCTAAATTCCTTGTCAGAGTGATCATGCACATCTGCATTCTTTTTTGAGTTTTCAGGGTTGATTTCTTCATCTGTTCTTTCAACTGGGGATCTGCATTGTTTCCCCATGATGTTGCAGTGTTCAGGGATAGATTCCTCTAGCATACTGTTTCTTTTTTCTTGAGGATATTACCTTCCCTTGGTGTTTAATTTTCTAGTTTTTGTATTAATAAGCTGCCGCGCAAGGGGCCGCCTGCCCTGATAGCCGCACCCCCCCCAGGGAGAATATCTGAGGCGGAGACTGGCCTGTGTGAGATTTCAAAATGTCCGTTTACTTCCGCTTTACTCAGACTTCTGGGGGTTGTAGTTCCACCTTCTGCCGAGGCCTGCGGCTCTACCACGACGTCAGGCACCCACCCTGCTAGTCTCACCTCCCAGGGAAAATACCTGAGGTGGGACTGGCCGGTGTGAGAGTTCAAAATGTCTGTTTACTTCAGCTTCCGCTCGGATTTCTGGGTATTGTAGTTCCACCTTCTGCCGAGGCCTGGGGCTCATACCATGACCCCAGGCCCCCGCCCTGCCAGCTGCACCCCCAGGGAGAATATCTCCTGAACAAACCTTTTCCTGTAACACTAAATTTTGTTCTTCTATGCCTTAAGCTTCCATGAAGAATAAACAGAATATAGTCAGAATCTGATATAAACCTTTGAAAGATTAAATCACAAATAGGTTCGTCTCTGAATAACTTAAAGTACTGGACTCAGTCTGAAGCTAAAGAATTTCAAGTGATGAATAGAGTAGAAGGTCTGAGGACCAGAGCCTTTGCACAGGGCTTGCATCAGAAATCCACTGGACTGGAGTCTCATTTCAGCTATAAGAAACAGAACATTGGGACTGAACCAGAGAGTTCTGATTCTCATTTCCCTCTGTATTGCTTTGGGATGTGAATGGCTTTATGCAAATTTCATCGGTAAAATAAGTTCAAGGCTTGTTTTGCATGTGTATGATCTAGTTCTATCCTTCATAGTACCACCTGTCCTCTGAGCCAGTGATCTCTGCACGCAGAAAGCACAGAGCCTAGAGTAAGCTCTGAGTACCTCTGACCATGGTACAAATACCACACCTTTAACCTCAAAAAAGCTAAAATAAGTGTAAGTTAAACAAACACTCCAAGACTGTTGTGAACATCAAGGAAAAGGATGTTGTAAACTCAAGTGTTGTTCAAAGCCAGCTTTAGTGTACCTAAAGTATTTGGATTTGATTGCAATTGAACTGTTCAGCCACTGACAGTGTCATTTCAAAAGTTGAATTGTATATGAAATAAAGGCAAATATATTTTTTAAATCAAGGATATTTTGCCAGACCACAAGTAACTTTGAACCTATCATGCTGTTATTTATAGAAAGCAAAATTTGGATATTCGTACATAATTACAATTATGTGCTATGCAAGCACACAAAGTGTGTGATAGGGGTTGAGAAGTTAGTCAACAAGTCTTGTTCACTGCCACTCCTTTTTGCTTTAGAAGGTTATGAAGGTCAAGCTTTCTTAGATCATTTTAGGACAAAAAGTAGAAACTTTTATTACACATTATCACCAACCACATAGTGGCAATAAAATAGTTCAAACTCATTCATATAGTGACAGGTGTATGCTTTTAAAGGAAGCCTTAGCATGGATAACGCACACATAGAGAATTTGCAATCAATATTTAATATGAAGGCTATGACCAAACCTGGAGAAAAGAAATTGAATTTGTCTGATTTTAAAAATAACAAAGTTAAGAGAGAGTTCACGCATATAAATTGTCCATGAGTACTACAGTCAGTCGCAAAGCAGTTGGATAAAAAGTAGAAAGCTGAGAAAAATAGATCTGGGATGCAGGGAGGAGTTTGCCCTGACTGACACAAGGGCACTTTCAAATTCAAATTCAGAGTTGTTTTGCACTCATGTTGCATTTTCTGCTGTTTTCAGTTGGAAGCAAAGAGACAGGCCACATGAAACATTCAGAAATGATTATTATGCCTCTTGTACTTTACCACATATTTTTTTTTGTAGCTCAAGTCCAAAAGAAACAGTCCTTCATAAAGCACCTGAGAAATTCGGGCTCAGTCTCCATTTCAAGCTCTCCAAATAAACATGTAACCCCCATTTTGGCTAATGAGAGATTCACCCACATCTCTCTTAGGTTCCAGCGGATTGAGGGTCAAAGGGAGAAATATCTCTGTAAGTAAAAGACAGTAGAAAGGATATTAAGATGGAGTCAGGTGATATAGAGCTATAAAAATCTTCAGCCAGGAAAGTTGAACAGATAATCCAAGGTTCGAACATGCAAAACTGGAAGAGCTTTCAGAGAGAATTATTAAATATTTATATTATATATTATAAAAATATAATATATTTATTATATTATATTAAATATAATATAATAAGCATATATTTATTAAATATAATAAATCTCTTATCTTGACAATGTTATATCTCTCCATTTCAGGTTAACTCTTAGAGGTAGATATTTCTGCACATTGCAACTGAAGGAAACCAGTGAGAAATAGTGGGCATGCAAGCTTTTGTGCTTGACATTGAAATGATTTTACTGAGATGATCAGACAGTGAGATGATTTGACATTCTTAATTAAAGCTGCTCCAGAAGCAGTGATTCTGACCTCAAAATTTGAATTAATATGCTTTTGAAAAGAATCAGCAAGCATGAGAGCAAAACTCAGTGAAACTAAAAGTGCTCCAGAGAGGTGAAAGGTGAGTAAACATACTGGAGCTGCTGCCCGCTATTTGTCAGTCAATATTTAGCAGTAGGTATTTGCTAGAACAAATTAGAAGGAAGAACTATTTACAAGAGGTGGAGAATGTAGCTTGTTTGCATGTGAAGACCCTGGGTTAACTCCTGGTATTGCCACCACTCAAATAAATAATATTAATTTTTAAATAAAAAGTGATATTTTTGGTATTTGTGTGAATTTAGATAAATTAAAAGTTATCAGAGGACATGATAGGGACTTTTAAACCAGAAAGCAATAAACCAGAATTAAAAAATCTAGTCTATTAAAGGAATATGGTCCTGAAAATTTTTGAAATTGACCACATTATCTTCAATTGACGGTTTTGCCTGACCCATGTCGCTGTCATCCCAAAATTGCAAACAGGATTCAAACATGGTTGCAAATAGAATGATCATTCACTTGAACACATGATCACTTGAATCCTGTTATTCATCGATTTGCTCAAGCGTGCACCAGTAACATTTCCATTGGACCCTATCACATGCCAATGTAGCCCAATGGCATCTGGTTGATTCAGGAATATGAAGAGCCTCAAACCGTTCCTTCAGGGTCTTAACGGATAAGTCTGACCATCTTGTAGGTGGGCAGCAACGTGATCATTTGACATTCCATGGGATCCAGTCAGTAACGGCTCTAGTCCAGCAGTTGTCTCCAAATTGCATTATATGTCCAGCCCATCTGATTTTTGATGCCCTGGAAAACGAGACAGCGTCCCTGACTCTGGAATAGCAACTCTGGATTTCTTCTCTCACTTGAGTGAGGTGTGATATTCCAAGCATAGCTCTTTCAATTCCTCTCTGGGAGGCCCGAATAGCATTCTCATCCTGCTTTCGTAGGGACTCCCCTCTCTTTGGTGGGAGACTTAGGCTCTTTTGTATGGTCTAAGTTCGGACCAGAGCTAGAGTTTGTTCATCATATTGGAGTGCTGTGGAAGAGCTTTTGTACTATTAAAAGTCTTTTTGGAACTGCACTGGACTCGTGAGTTTTCATCTGTTCTCCCGGTGTCCTCGGAGGTAGAAGAGAACCTCTGTAAAATTGTATCTTAGTCATTAGGAAATTAAAAATCACAAGAAAAAAAGCTGCAATGAGATACCACCTTACACCCAGTTGGAGAATTATGTTACCTGCACGGCAGAGCCTGGCAAGCTACCCATGCTGTATTTGATATGCCAAATACCAGTAACAATTATAGACCTCATTCCCATGACCTGATGGAATGGTTTGAGGCTCTTTATGTTCCTGGAGCAAGCAGGTAACCTTGGGCTCTACTTGCATGAGACAGGTCATATGGAGATGTTACTGGTGCCCGCTCGAGCAAATCGATGATGAACGGGAAGACAGCTCGTTCAATTCCTCTTTGGGAGAACCGAATAGCATTCTCATCCTTCTTTGGTAGGGCCCAGGTCTCTGAGGCATATGTTAATGCAGGGAGAATGGTGAAGTCGAAGAGATGTGCCGGGAGCCAGAGGTTCTTTGTCCTTTTTAGCTATTTCTTCGATGCTTTTGAAGGCACTCCATGCCGCTCTCTTCCTCCTGCTCAGCTCAGGTTTTAGGTCGTTCATCATGTTGACTTCTCGACCTAGTTACACATAAGTGCTGCATTCAGAGATGTCTGTCATTGAGAGTGAATGGGGCCTCTGGAACTAGTTCATTTCTTATGAACATAGTTTTGTTGAGATTCAGCTGTAGACCTATCTTTCCACATTCTCGGTCAAAGCCAGGCAGCATTTGTGCTGCTGGGCTAATGTTTGGTGTTATTAGAACGATATCATCAGTGAAGCGGAGGTGGTGTAGTTGCCGACCATCTATCTTCACTCCCATTCTTTCCCATTCTAATTGTAGCCTGATGTTCTCGAGGGTGGTGCTGAAGGGTTTTGTTGAAATGTTATCACACTGTCGAACCCCTCTTTTGACATCAATGATCACTTCCTTGTAGAATGGTGAGATCCTGGTGGTGAATCGTAATACAACTCCTCGAAGGATCTTGATGTATTGGGTTTGAACGCCCTGTTTGGCTAGGACTTCAATGACCGCTTCAGTCTCCACAGAATCAAAGGCTTTCTTTAAATCAATGAACGTGAGACAGAGTGACATCTTGAACTCCCTACATACCTCAATAAGTTTGGTTACCATGTGGAATGGTGGATTGTGCTAAATCCTTTTTGGAAGCCAGCTTGCTCGCATGATTTTCCTTCATCTAGTGTTCTGCCAATTCTGTTCAGGATGACCTGAGTGAACAGCTTGTAGATGGCGGACAACAGTCAGATGGGGCGATAGTTGCCAATGTCATGATTGTCACTCTTCTTGAACAGAAGAACTGTCCTGCTGGTTTTCCATTGGGAGGGCTCCTTACGTTCGTACAGGTAGCATGTGAAAACCGAGCCCGTGTATTGATGAGTACTGATGGCAGATTCTTCAGGTGTTCGAGTCTGACTTTGTCTGGGTCAGGTACTGTTTCCTTCTTTACCAATGAAATGGCATGTCAGATTTCAGAAGGCAGAACTTTGGAAATGACATATCTACCCTGTGGAATTTGGTATGTGGGCAGGTGGACATGACTATCAAAGAGATCTGAGTAGAAGTCATGGATAATCTTCTCCATTGCCTATCTGGAAGATGTGACTGATCCATCAGGACGTCGGAGAGCAGTCATCTTGGTCTTATAGTTGGCAAAGGACAGGCAGGTGGCGTGAATCCTTTTCCTGGCTTCTGCTGCATCTTCCAGTATTTCTTCTCTTCTCTCTTTGAGGTCTTCCTTTATTGCTTTTCTGCACCACTTTTGCAATCTTGGATGTTAGCATTTGGTCGCCTGAGGATTGTGCCTTGCAACGTTGGAAAACGAGCTCAAGAGTTTCTGAAGACAGGCATCCTTTTGTGTCTTTCTCTCTCTCGGCATTCTTCGCACAATAATGGAGGTGCTGAGCCAGTGGTTGTATTCTTCATTGATGTCGTCAATGATGGTATCTCCCCATGTTGCCACAATGGTGCCAAAGAGTTCCCAGTTGGTGGGTATGCTGGGTGTTCTCTTCTTAAACTTTTCAGCCTTTTCTCCCCTTGGCATGAAGTAGAACTTTGCATGAAGGAGATGGTGGTCCAATCCTGTTTGGAATTTTGGGGCAACAAGAACATCAGTCAGGCAAAACCTTCGATTGAAGATGATGTGATCAATTTCATTGTGGATCTGTCCACCAGGAGATTCCCATATCCAACGTTTCGATTCAGCCTTCTGAACTGTGAGTTCCCATGAATGGTCTTGGTGAATATGATGAACTCAGATAGTCTCTTACCCTGTTCATTTCATTGTAGGCCATGGGTCCGTCCCGATATGGAGTTCTTTAGCCGATCTTCTCAGTCCTATCTTGGCATTAAAATCACCAACTATGATCTTGTAGAAGGTGTGATCTTTTTTAATAGAACTCCTCCAGTTCCATGTAGAATTTCTCATTTCTTCTTCCTTGTATGTATATGTTGGTGTGTAGACAATGAAGATAGAAATTGCTGGCAGTGGGCCACATCTCTTCATGTGTAATCTTCTTGTTCGGTTTGTTAGGCATTCAAATGAATCAATGTTGACGGCCATGTTCGTGTTGACAAGGACAACAATGCCACCGATGCCTCTTTTGTTGCATGATCTGAGGAACAATTTTTGTCCAGTGTCAAATGGAGCATGATGCAACTGATGCCTCCTCGTCTCAGTAGACCAGTGATGTCATATTTAATATTTTGCTCCTACACCATCAGGTCCTCAATATATGCTTTCATTGCCAGTGTACGTGCATTGAAACTACAGACAGTCATTTTAGTCCTTCTTCGTTTTGGCAGCCTAGGTTGGCCGTGAAATTTATCAGGTACTGCTTGTTGCCTTTCTAACTGCTACTATATTAAGGGCTCTTTCAGGGTCAGGAAGATAAACATTTTTATTACTTGTGTTGGCATATTGAATACGCATCGGACAGCTTATCAGTTTCTGCCATTGGGTGCTATACTCTCAGTAGCTTGTGCGAATCTCTCAGAGGGGTGGGTAGAATATTTATGGTAATTTGGAACGTAAATCTCCCAGCCGCACAGCGGCCGCATGCAATGGGGGAAAGCTGGTATCTGCTCTGCCAGGTTTATCTGCGTCTGTGTCTGTAGCATTCCTAGGCTTGAAATACTCTCCTCTGAAGGGCAGGTCTCTGAATGGTGTGTCCTTGTAGGGTGAGTTTCTGACAAGCAGGGCTGGAGACTGGCTTAATCTCTTGGGTGGAGATCTTATGAGCTGCGGAGTGTGGATGGTGAAGATCGCTGCCAGCAAGGTGTGGGGGGTTCCTCTGGGTTCTTCTGAGAATGATCATTGAAGTGTATAAATGAGAAAGATCCTGGGAAGGACCTGTTGCTAATATATGTTAATGTCTAAGATTAACATGCAGCCACAGAGTGGTCACATGCCTGCACAGCTGTGGATCTGGAGTGTTTGTCTTTCAGCGGTTGGCTGTGGTGGCTGGAGCTCAGGGTCACACCTACCAACCGGGAATCTGGAGAATGGGTGGAGGCGCCCAAATCTCTGCTCCAAGTCTGACAGGCGTGGCCTCCTGCATGCTGAGCAAGTCCTTGGAGTTATGTAGGACACAGCCAGGCACTGGCCGAGCCTTTTGCTTTTCCCCCAGAAACTCCATAAGGCTGCTCACCGTGAGGCCGAGTTGTGCAGCTGTGGATCTGGAGTGTCTGTCTTCTGGCGGTTGACAGTGGTGGCTGGAGCTCAGAGTTACACCTCCTGACCTGGAGTTTGGGGAATGGGTGGAGGCGCCCAAATCTCTGCTCCAAGTCTAGCAGGTGTGGCTGCCTGCATGCTGAGCAAGCCCAAGGAGTTATGTAGGACATGGCCAGGTGCTGGCCAAGCCTTTTGCTCAAATCATACACTTCTAAGTAAATATCTGAATTCTCACAAAGAAACTAATGCAAACCACATATAAGTAATAGATTCTTTTAAATGTGAGGTTTATTAAAATGATAAAGCTAGGATTAATTGACAAAGATAATTTTCACTATTTATCACAAGAGCAAGGATAAAATCTCTAAAATAAAATTTCCATACAAATTACTACTAAAAAGAAGACCAATGCCTACCCCCTAGCTGCCATTGTTGACTCATCTACTGGCCCTGCTTTACTGATTCCTAACTAAATATTCCAGGAGCTCCATTCTAAGCAGTTATAAAAATAACAGAAACACTGGTTTCTAGGACTGAAAACTCCAGGGTGCCCTGAGGAGGCAGGCAAACTGAGTATCTGCCCTACTGAAACCCCTGCAGTCAAACCCACACCCAACCACCGAAGCCATGCCAATTATACCACTTCACAAATATTCTCTGTAGATTCACCAATCTGTGAATAATTTCAGGTAACCAAGTGCCCAGACTAGAACCTTGGATTCTTCTCAGTTTAGGGTAGGCAGCCCACCCCCATGCCCCAATACTTCTGGGAGCTCAGGCAGCCACACCCACCTCCCATAGCCCTGGTCATGACAACCCATTGTTGCAGACCATAGTTCCTGAAGTGTCTGGACCATACTACCACATGTGCGGATGCATGACCTTCCTAATTTCTGAATACTGACATTCTAGTAGAACTCAAAATAGATGGAAAAATAACATAGAAGCTGACTAAACTCAACACACATAGACAATAAAACAGAAGACTCCCTAGCAACAGACAGCTTAATAAATACAATTAGCACATAAATTATTATTTATACATATTAATTTTGATATTGGAGCTTTGGTATTCATATTCAACTCTAGAATTGTATTAACAGTTGTGGCTTTCTGTACATTAAAACAAATAAAGTTTTTCATAAAGAAGATAAGACTAAGGAAGCAAGGCATATCAGAGAGTGAAATTAGAGAAAGAAATTCTAAAGAATTCTACCAGAATCATGATCGAAGTTTATCTCAGTATTCTCTCAAATAGTTCCTCTTGCAATAAGACCATATAAAATACCAAATTCAGCAGAACCAAAATAATAACAGATGTACTGTAAGTGTTCCCAGACCCAAACACCTTGGAAAACTGAGGGTCACATTCATTAAAACTGATCTCTGCCTTAAACAACTTTGACACATTGTCTTGGCTTTAGTGGTAAGAAAAGCAGACCTTTGAAGAAATCTACACCAGACCAGCTAATCTTTGTCATACAGGGATTTTCTGACCTTTAATTTTTATATCACTTATTCCAGTTTTGTCAAAATCATGGATATTTTCAGGTAATGGTTCATTTTAAAGCCACATAGAGCTCCATTGTGAGCCTGTGATATAGAAACTCTATAGTGTAGGTTTAAATAAACCCATACAGATTATCTGAGATGTATCTCTAGTTGGGTTCATTGGTATATTAGAAAGTTAATACATTGGTATTTCCTTGGGACTTGCCCCTTCCTAAGTGGTATTTCTGGGGTTCTTTGCTTTGGGGGCAGTTACACATGAGTGTGCTCAGGACTTGTTCCTGGCAGTGTGTGTGGGACCCCTCTATAGTACTGGAGATCAAACCTGGATCGATTGCAACAAGGCAAACTTTCTACCCCCTGTACTATCTTTCTAATCCCTATGGCTCTGCTGCTTGCATTTACATTACAAGGTCAATACTACCTGACAACTAACCCTATCCTTGCCTGCAGCAAATGATCAATTCACATTATTTATTAACTTTTGCATATTCAATTACTTAGGCAACATCTTGAAATTCACTGCAGAATGTTGCACAGAAATGAATTCTGTGCCATAACACTTAGCAATGAAGGAGTTAAGGATAATTTGAGGGCCAGGAAAGAAAGTCACACCTGTCTAGGGAAGAACCGAGGAGGTTGGGAATTCTAACCAGGCAGGAACAAGTTCTGTCCAGCAGATCACTTTTATCTGAAATTCTTTTTGAGATTCTTATTATCACTCTTCTCTATGTTTATGGGGTATGACAGAAATGAAATCTGACTGGTCTGGACCAAGCAAACATTCACACTAAAACTATCCCTCAGTGTAGCCAGGAAGCACCTTTCTAATACGTCATTATTTAGAAGGGTATTTAGTATTTAGAAGGGTGCCAAATTAATTAGTTTGGCATTTAATTCATCACTTGATCACCTGATCACCTGGAAGCAACCCATGGAGCTGACCTCCTGGTAAGGGCTCGGCCATCCCCTGGCTGAATCCAAAATTGCTCCAAGGGTTTGTTCTCATGAGTGGGGGAGAGACCATGCTGGCCAGACTCGGAGTGGAGTTTTGGGCCCTGCCCTTTCCTCTGCCTCCATGCCAGTTGCCCCCGGAAGAGAGACCCACCCACTCCAGACCCACATGTCCCTTGGTGCGCGTGGCGCTTTGCGATATTTTTATAGGATACTGAATTTTGCATAAGGTTCTTCCCAATTTCTTTCACATCTATACATAGTAAACAGTTATAGACATGTTTTAACTGATACCAGTAAGCCTGGCAAGAAGCCAGAGCAAACCACACATCATGCAGTTAGTCATTCTCAACATCCAGACTCCATAGTTCCTCAGAGCTCCATCCAAGAGAAAACCTTATCTTCCCCTTTAATTTTCATCAGTAAATGCTCGGGTTGAGAGCCTTCTACTGAGACTATACCACCTACATGGTAAAGCCTGGCAAGCTACCGTGTTTTATTTACTTTTTTATGCCAAAGACTAGTAACTATTATGGACCTCAGTGCCATAACCTGAAGAATGCTTTCTTGCTCCTGTCCCTGTAGCAAGTAGATGCCCTTGGGTTGCACTTGCTTGTGACAGGACTAAAGGAGATGTTACTAGTGCCCACTCGAGCAAATCGATGAACAATGGGAAGACAGTGATCACCTGATAACTTGACAACCCTTTATCATCGATTTGCTCAAGCGGGGCCAGTAATATTTCCATTCGAGCCTATCACGTGCTAGTGTAGCCCAATGGCATCTGGTTGCTTCAGGAATACAAAGAGCTTCAAACCATTTGTTTAGGGTCTTGACCAAGAAGTCTGACCATCTTGTAGGTGGCGGCCACGGGATCTTTTAACATCCCATGGGATCCAGTCGGTAATGGCTCTAGTCCAGCGGTCGCCTCCAAATTGCATTACATGTCTAGCCCATCTGATTTTCAATGCCTTGGCAAATGAGACAGTGTCCCTGACTCTGGAACAGCTATGGAGGTTGGAACTCCAGATTCCTTCTTTCACTTGAGTGAGGTGTCATATTCCAAGCATAGCTCTTTTAATTCCTCTTTGGGAGACCCAAATACCATTCTCATCCTGCTTTCGTAGGGCCCAGGTCTCTGAGGCGTATGTTAATGCAGGGAGAATGGTGGAGTCAAACAGATGTGCCCGGAGCCAGAGGTTTTTTTGTCTTTTTTGCTATTTCTTTGATGCTTTTGAAGGCATTCCATACGGCTCTCTTCCTCCTACGCAGCTCAGGTTTTAGGTTGTTCGTTATGTTGACTTCTTGACCTAACTACACATAGCTGCTGCATTCTGAGATGTTTGTTCCATTGAGAGTGAATGAGACCTCTGGAACTAGTTCATTTCTCATGAACATAGTTTTGTTGAGATTCAGCTGTAGACCTATCTATATTCTCGGTCAAAGTCAGTCAGCATTTGTACAGCTTGACTAATGTTTGGTGTTATTAGAACGATGTCATTGGTGAAGTGGAGGTGGTATAGTTGCCGACCGACTATCTTCACTGCCATTCTTTCCCATTCTAATTGTCACATGGTGTTCTAATATATATTACATAAATATCAGTAGGTGAGCCAAATCAATTAATCAATCTGGCACTTAAATAAAATCCCACATGTGTTTTTGTTAAATAAACTGTATATTCATGTGTTGGGTTGGCAAGTATTTAACAGTCTTGGAAGCTGCTAAGTTTTTAAAAAGTGGATTCTGGGGCCAGAGAGAAAGTGCATAGGCTAGGGTGCTTTCTTTACAGGCTGATGACTGAGTTCAATTCCTGGCTCTTCATATGATCCCCAAGTGTAGTGTCAGGAGTAAGTACAGAGGCAAGAGTATGTCCTGAGCACTGCCAGGATGTTGTACTACAACAAACCAGGACTATCCCAATGTCTGGGGTACCAGCCTACACAGGTGTGTATTATACCTTATCTCTGAATCAGAGATACTCTGAAAAAATATTCCCTGGGTGTGTTGCCTTTGTGTGTTTTCTCTCTGTGTAATGGCTTGTAGAGTGTTATGGCAGGTGAAGCAGACCATAAGAGAGCTTGTTAACCAGGAATTTGTAAGTGTATTGAAACAAGCACATACCAATCACAGGTCTAAGTTCCAGAGTCATGAGAGTCAGCATGAGTTCTCAGCTTGCTGCAGGTGGAATACTAGCAATGTGATAGAACTTTAATCTGTGTTAGATCTAAAACCGAGGCCAACATTGTTCTGTACTCCCTTTCATGTGCTCCAGTATGTTCTCAAGTTCAGCAACATCAATAACACTTGATGTTATTGATGTGTTATCAATAACACATCAACAACATCAATAACACTTGTCTCAGGGCATTGCTGCAGGCAGACTGAAATAGAAGCACAGTGTGCTAAGATCCTCAGGTGACCCACCTTGGAGATATACTTCCATAAAGTTCAGAATTTGAGAAACACTTGGTTCATCTTAGAGGCTTATGCTCCTGCCCTTGAGGGGCTGAGAATTGACAAGAACTTACAGTTGTATATACCACAGTGCTCTCTTGGCCCTTTTCTTGGTCCCCTGAACTTCTTTCTGGAATGCTATAAAAATTTCCATTGATCAAGTCCCTTGAAATATCTGTTGTTTTATTTCTAATTTTATTTATAACTCTGGAAATGAGAATTCTGACATCAAAGCACAGATTGGATATGTGATGAGCACCCTCTGCTTGGGTTGTTGATAATCACATCCTTGTGGTATTCACACATGGCAAATCTATTCACATGGCAAATCTATTCCCTATATTAATTCTGTAATGAGAGCCTCATTATGTTTTATCACATTTAACCCTGGTTCAACCCAAAGTCCCCTTCAAATGCATCACAATGAGGGCTAAGGGCCTCAAATAAATTTTGGTTCACAAATATTTATCCCATATCACCTCCATCTGGTCCAGTTCTAGGTTTAACAACACAAATACTCTCCTGTTGTTCCATAAATATTATAGGCTTACATGATGGGAGGTGGGATTGCTATGCTAAAAGTAAAATAGCTCACCTGAGCTGTTCTGATTTCTTTCCAGTCAAGCAATAACACTTTTAAGTTTTCCTTTCCCCTGCATCTTCTATAAATTCCACATACAGATGAGAAATTTAAATAAGAAAAAACCAAAGAATGAAGAATTGTTTAAATAAGGCTGCAAGTCAAAAGGAGTTTCATGAACCTAGCAGCATTTATTAGGGCACTGCCTTATTTGCCACTATCCATGGATCACCTCTCTGCTGAACAATATTTCTTTCAGGAACTGCTATGATGCACTGGGACAAGCATTTGCTTGGAGGGAATTGGAGTTTTCAGAATTACCTGATGACCCTAAGTTGCATTAAAGATGGAAGCCCTTTGGAGCAAAATGGACTAAATACAATAGACTAATTCTTATTTGGAATGCTTGTTTATAAAGGAGAGTCCTATTCATTATTTGTGAAAGCTCTTGGTATTGCATGACTGTCTATTAGAAGGTGGCTCTCTAGGGACTAGACAGGTAGTACAATGAATAGGGTACTTACCTTGCTTGCATACAACAGATCTTTATTTAATCTTGGCACTACATTTGGTCACCTGGGCCCCTTTAGAAGTTATCCCTGAGCTCAGAGCCTTGAGAAATTCTTGAGCACCACCAGTTATGAACCCCAAACAAAATAAAAAACAAAATGAAAAAAGTAGCACTCGAGGTTATCATGGTCATTGAAGTAAGTTAGAGGGAGAAGGCAGAATCTCAGCTGATCTCACTCATCTATGGGGGTAAGGGAGCCAAAGCAGAGAGCATTCAATATGGAATAACAAGTCCTTGGACTGAATAAATACCTTAAGTTACCAAGGGTTAGAAGGAGGAAACATGAGGGAGAATAAGGTGAAAGAAGGCCTAGAAGTAACCCAAGGACAGAGGTAGAGGGTCTTTGGCAATTTTGTGTTGGTAAGGGTATAGTAACTTTGCACACCAATAACATAATACTAATACCTATGTTGCATCAATTACAATTATATAAAAACTTTTTGTTTTGTTTTTGGGGGTTATACCCAGCAGTACTCAGGGCTTATTTCTGGCTCTGCACTCAGGGATCATTCCTGGAAGGCACAGGGAACCACATAGGGTTCTGGTATTTGAACCCAGGTCAGCCAAGTATAAGGCAAATGTCCTACCCACTGCATTATCACACTGTCTTCCTCAACTAGAATTTAAAAAAAAATAAATTTTAAAGGCTTGTTTAAGAACAAAAGACAAAAAAGGAAATGTTAAAAGGAGTTAATCCTCATTCTTCTACTTTTAGCTCTTGAACCAAAACAAAAGAATATTTAAAACACACCTACAATCAATTGTTATTTATATGCATTCCTCAGTCCAGTCTAGCCACGCCCTGAGGACTGCCTATTAATGAAAAGATGTGAATAACAAATAGTGATTTAAAGTCTTCTTTCATGCTCAGTGTGTCTTTGATCTCTAGACTCCTTTAAAATAGGGTACTTGTCCAAGCTTAAGTCACCATCAGCAGCCTTCTCTCCTGAGCATTTTTCTTAGTTCAAGGAATTAAGTGATTTCAAAAGAAAAAATCTGGCACACTTTCTCTTCTTTCTTTTAGTGAGGATAAATTCTTTGTAATCCTTAATCCCAAGGCCCAAATGCCCAATTTCTAACTGCCCAAGGTAATCTATGTGTGTGCATACCTGAGATCAGGGCCAGTCTTGCTGGCTTATCTGGACATAACTTTAGATTTTTTCTTTCTTCAGTGCTTCAATGTCATTTCATTTCATGTAGACAGTAGCAGCTCACCAGGTAATGCATAAAGAGTGAGATATACATTCAAAGCTTTTGTGGGATGGTGTCTAAGTATGTGTGTGATGGGAATACAAAGCAACAAATGAGTACAAGTGACTTTCTCTGTATATATCTCAGGTTAAGGTGAGCCACCAGACAACTAAATTTTTCATCATGCTTTTCTCCTGATTTTATTCCTCATAATTTGTCATACCTTTTTGTACCTACAATGTGAACATTTTAAATTCCATAGTTGGAGTGCTTATACTGATTTGATTGTCCTAAAAGCATTCTTCCAAGAACATTGCAAATAAAAGATCCCATTTGGGTTATTAGAACTAGAAACTAAAGGTTGCTTTTTTCTTTCTTCCAAAAAAGTGATTTCTGTGATCTCATGCAATTTTGAAACAAGAGCCAAAATGCAATATCAATGCATTGGTCTGCATTAAGAGTGCTTGCGGACAGGCTAACATAACAACTAAGTTTAGGGGCCAAGTCTTACCCAGGACCTTTCCCATATATAAATTGCAATGACCAATGTGGTCGCAGAACACTAGGGAGCTGACTTCTGAATGGGGAGTGGGTGGGTGGCAGTGGTCTTTTGTGGTGGTAGGTGCACATTGATTGTGAAAGTGGTGTTGAACAACGAATACTTGTGACAACTGCACTGTGTGGAAATTTGTCAATCACCATGTTTTAATATTTAAAAAACTAAAATAAAATTATAAAAAAGAGTTGCATGCTGTGGCCTCAGGAGTGTTTGTCACTATGTCATAATGCAATTCACATGGACAAGATTAGGTAGAGACAAGCAGTGACAATTTCCAGAAGGTGTTGCATATAGATGTGGGAAAATATATATACATATGTACATATGTGCATATATATAAATATCCTCATTATAATCTGTGGATTTTCTAGCTATGTCTACATGTGCAAATTAGTTTATTTTAAAATGTTCTACTCTTATCAACATAAGGCAGTTGATGTGGAGATGATTCTCAAGATTAAGGAAAATCAGTTATTTAAAAAGTCAAACCAGTGTGTCTGACTTGGCTAAATATTAATATGGAACACAGAGAAGATTAAAAAATGAGAGAAGAGACTCTTGGCTCCCCTACCAATAAAACACAGGGTTTGAGTACTGCTGGAAGAGGAGGAATTGCTTCCTGTGGCACCAAGAATCTGAGACTAGGAGGAAAGAAAGGGGCCAAAACTTTAAAAAGAAAAGAGACATTTCCATATCCTGAAGAATGTTATGTGTTTGTAGTTTTTGTTGTTTTTGGGCTCACACCAAGGAGTTCTCAAGGCTTACTTCTGGCTCTGTGACAAAGTTTACTTATAGCAGTGTCTGGGGACCATGTAGGATGCTGAAATTGAACCTGGGGTTTGCCATGTGCAAGGCAAGCACCTTACCTTCTGCACTATTACTGTGGCTTGTATTCTTGCTTATTCTATTCTGCTTTTTCCATCTAGGACTGCAAAAAAGGCAAGAATCCGGAGGGCAGTACCCGGCTACAGACCCTGAAGGGAGAGATTGTGCCATTGAACTTTACCCAGTCACAAGTAATATCCAAGGAAGTGGGGAACTAGAGAGAGGCAGAAAACCAGAGATCTGTTCCTTTCCCTGCAGATCTACATAAATAGCACCTGGATACTACCCATAATGCTCTTATAATCCCAATCTGTACAGCTTTAAAATGAATGCCCAGGCTCCATTCCCAGAGATGTTTCCTGTATTCCTATGCATAGGCAGAGTTAATACCAGAGTCAGCTTAGAGGATCAGACGCTTAAATAATGTCTTAGACATTATTAGATCAGAAGCTTATAAAAGCTTTCAGAGATGGGAGTCTATGTTGAAATAGTTTCATTCACAGCATCACTAGTTCCTGTAGAGAAATAGTACAAGTATATGTCACACATTCTCCCTTCAATTTCTTTGGAAAGCAATCTTTTTGTGGCAATATTTTTTTTTTTTGCTTTTTTTGTGTCACACTCGGCAATGCTCAGGGGTTACTCCTGGCTCTGCACTCAGGAATTACTCCTGGCGTTGCTCAGGGACCATATGGGATGCCGGAGATCGAACCCGGACTGGCATAGGCCGGCCTCATGCAAAGCAAACGCCCTACCCTGTGGGCTATCGCTCCGGCCCCTTTTGTGGCAATATTATTCTAACTTGAACTTCCAGGTATAGCTTGCCTAACTAATATATTTTTAACTTGTTTCTTTGTTAAAGAAATGGATTCATTTCCACATAAAAACTTGTTCTGGGAGTTAAATAATATGTCATTTATAAAGGTAGCTAAATGTGAGCAGGTTAATTGAATGTTGATTGTATTAGCAAATATGGGCTGGAAGAGAGATGCAGAACACTTTCAAGTCCCATCTTTGTCCTTCTGTTTTATTTCATTCTTTTTTTTTTTTTTTAAAATTTTTTTATTTTTACAATTACCAAGATATACAATCAAAAGTTCATTCTTTCAGTTTCCAAAGTAAGAGGCTAAAAGTGCACTCTATGAATCCTGACACCATTTAGGTCAACAGCAGTGAATTTGATAATTGGTGTTTCACTGGAGACTAGAGTACTAAGGTCATCAGTGCAATGAGGTGGGTCTGTTTGAAATATCCAGAACTGTTTCTAGGATAGAGGGCTGAGGCCATAATGCAATAGATAAGGCACTCCCATTGCACCTAGCCAGCAGTTAGCCTAGATTTGATCCTCAGCACCCCATTTGATCGGTCCCTCAAGTCCAGTAAGAGTGATCCCCGAGTAATGAGCCAGGAGTTGACCTTGAGTATAACCATGGATGGCCACCTGAATAAATTAGTAGACATTCAGTGGTGGAACATGATTAATTGGTCCTCACTAAATTCACTTTGAGCAAGTGAATCGGCTACTAGGCAAGTTATTTCATTATTTTTTGCAATTCACAGGCTAGTGTTCTCTCCACATCACAGGAAGAATCCTGTATCATGAGCACTAAATGTGTGGAGGCCACATGTTACATTACAGGGGTGCTTGTGACATATGAGCATACTGGTGGTCCCCACAAGACTCTCAACAAGCACCTTTCCAGGTTAGAAGTAGTTTGCAGTACTTAGAGTTACCTATTTTCATGACTGAGAGAGAAGTTGCCAGATAATTCTTCCATTTTTTTGACCAAACCTAGAACAAAGAGACTTTAGGGTATAAACTAAATGCCTCCAGATCCTTCTATAGAGTTTAAATGGGGAAGTTGTTTCCAACACTATTACTACATTTTACCAACTTTTGTGGTTACAAATTATTTGCCCTAGAAATGTATAACCCAAGATAAAAGGAACCTGATGTGTGCAGAACAAGAAGAGGGTATGTGCTTATTGTCCTTTCAGAGATGACAAGCACTGTTTTAAGAACTTAATTTATTGAACTCGCAATACCACCGACATTATAGAGACTTAGAGACAGGAAAACTGAGATACCTGGAAGTTTTTCAGTCATTCAAAAATAATTTATTTAAATATGTTTTAAAAATATTTAAACAGTATTATTTACAAAGTTATTCATTATGTTAGGGATTGTGATTGTGATTCATTATGTAGTTGTTTCAGGAATTCAGTGTTCCAACACCAATCCCACCACCAGTGTGGCCTCTCCTTCTGCCATTGTTCCCAGTTTCCCATCCAGTTCTAAGACTTCCCCTTTGGAATATACAAAATATGTATTTTATAATGTTTACTGCAACAAACATGGTAAGTGGACTTAATAAAAAAAGCTCATAAAATTTGAAAATTATTATTTTTCACAATGGTCATTATTTCATGACTGACCAGTACCATTAACTCCTGCTGGCAGAACTTCATGGAAAGGTCATCTGATGTCATAACCTATACTGTAATACCATGTAGAACCTTTTTATAACAGAACAAGACTGTTATCTTCTATAACCAAAATATTTGATTCATTAGGTATGAAATTGTATTGCCTTCTAGAAGGACAAATGTCATGGTTTAAATGTAAGTGAACATAATTATTAAGAACTTGATGGAAAAATCCTGTTTTTTGTATATTTGGTACCTTTGGGACAATTTGCAAGTCACTAAACTCTCTAAATATATCTAATAATAAAAATGTTTACATCATGCAAATGGCTATAAGAACTGTACAGAAGTGGTACATAAATGCTCACACCATGCAAAATGCTCAATGTAGTGCTGGCATTTTTGTAGACCACTCACACAGTCTAGGGCATAGTAATTTCTATCCAAATTCATCCTGGTCAAAAAGCTTCCCAAATAATTGTTAATCTTTGATTTTTCTGGATGAGGAATACAAAACTATTGATGCTTGGGAACTACCCCTGGCTCTGTGCTCAGGGGTCACCCCCTGGTAGTGCCTGTTAGACCATTAATGCTGGAGATCAATCAGGGTCATCTGCATATTAGGCAAAATGCCTTAATTATCTCTGTATTATCTCTGTATCCTTATGGCTAATGATTTTTATTCATTAAATCTCACTTCTATTATGATGTGGATCAAAAACCCTTTCTGTTAAGTTTGCACAATTCCTGAATAACTCAGTTCTTCCTATATACAGCAAATTGACTCAAGTTTTCTTGAAATATTTATTTGGAAAAAATATAAGACAGACAAATCTTTGGCCCCTGAAATCCTGAGATCAATGGAGTCTCATTAGTCCTGATCTTGCTGATAGACTCAATGTGTTCTTTTCTTTCTCCCAGAATTTCTCCTTTGTGTTTTGCATCATGATAAAGCCCAATTTCAACATAAGATGGATGTTTCAATGAGTCATTACTTGATGAAAATAGAACCTTCAGAATGAAACCCTTGACGCAATCTCAATCCCATCATTTGGGCCTGCAATGGTATAACTTTTGACCCACGCTGGTCTAATTTTTTTACATAAAGCTTCTCTTGTGGATGCAGTGAAGGCAAGAATGTTTTCTCACATGCCGCAGTTCCAACAATAACCACCGATACCAGATGAATCCTGAGAAGAAATGCAAGGGGGTATTGTTGCATACATTTTCATGCAGCTTTTATTTGAAGGAGCTGCATGGTCTCAGGGCCCACTGAGTAGCCTTTTACTCGCTCTCCTTTTAATTAATAGACTTGTGAATAACCACAACTGCCTTGTGGGACATGCCAAACACTAAACAGATGACTAACTTGCAGTAAGCAATCTGCTCAACACAGGGCGCTTTAATTTAAGCTCACGTGGTGAGAAACAAAGGCATTGCGCATGCAGGCTCCATGTAGAGTTTTTGGTCCGTTTCCAAGTTAAGTCCTGGTGTGCAGAAAGCAAAATTCATAAAAGCGAAAGCCATGGTTCTGATTTATTGCCACCTGTTATGTAAGTCTGAACTGCTTGAGTGGGCCATGCATTGCCGCAGAGAACTGGTTCAGAGCTGGACAGAATCTGAAGAGACCAGCCAAGCTCAGCTGGAAGAAGCCCCAGAGAAGCTCGTGTGTGCCAGCCCAGGAGCAGGTAACTCCCGCCGCTCAAAGCCTCGTTTATGCCACCACTGTCATGTGGCCCAGTTTATGGACAAAACCCATCTCCCCGAGGTCGAAAGGAGGGGGTTGGGTGTCGGGTTGTTCATTAGAACCTGGCCAGAGGGCAGCTCAGATCTGTAAAGGACAGCTGTCTAATTGGATTTGCTTGTGTGCACTGTGTAGCTTGACAATGGAGCAGGCTCTCCGGCCTTTCAAATTAGATTGCTAAACACAAGAGTTGAATGGCACAGCAGTAAAGAATTTGCCCTTCTCTTTGTGAGCACAAAATAGGGCTCAGAAAAGATTTGGGATTTTCCAGCCCATTTCCCCATCATTGTATCTGATGGTAATGAGACGAAGTTTATTTCTTTTTTTAAAGGCTCCCAGAGGAGCACAGGCCAGGTTGAAGTTCAACCCAAATGTCAAAACACACACACACAGGCAATACAGTAGCAAAGTTCTCTTTTCCTTTGGCCTCTTTCCCCCTAAAATTGCCTTGTGGGCAGTCTCTACTCAGAGACCAAGAATGGAATGGGATTGAAATGGAATTACCAGCTCCTCTCACCACCTCAAAGTAATTCCAGAACTGGGATGGGAAAAAATCTCCAGGAAAGGGTGGGACAAAGTCACTTGCTGGAATCTATATCTCTTCTCTGGATTCTCTGGAGTCATCAGGAAATTGAAGAAACATCAAGAGGATACAGGAGAGGGAAGAAAGACAAGGAAGCAAGATAGAAAAGTCCAGGACTTGAACCAGTGGCCACCCTGTGTCTCTTCTGCATCTTAGTCACAGCAGCAGTGACCTCTCCCTTGCAGGCTTGTGGTCCTCCTGATTATGCTCCGATATCATGTCATGAAGGATTGTGATCATACTGCTACTGTTCATCATCTAGGCAAGATTGAGCGGATCCTTCACATAATTCACATTTAGTGTAATGTGGGAATTGGTCTTAGGTTTACATTTCCTTAATGTAAAATGTGCTTTTCTCCTGCATTGTCTGCTTTTTGGGATACAAAGCCTGAGCATACGGTTCTTAACACTATTTGTAGCCTTCCCAGTTGTCACCAAACTACCTTGTATGACATTCAGTCACACTCATTCTGACGCCACAATCCAATTTAACTGGATTTGCCTTTCCTCTAAAAGTACGGCAAGTTTATCTCTATTTGGAGATGGTCATATAAAGGCCACATCCCTATTAACCAGTGCTCCAGTCAATGCAGAATCTCTACAGCACAAAAAACAACTTTTCTTCTTAAAGCTTCAAGAATCCAGGAGTGACTCCATGGCATGCATAGTACATAATTGAGATCACATTTGACTATTGTTATTCCCTTTTATTCTCTTAAGATAGGACAATCTTATTTTCAGTAGTAGCAATCATGGAATTGAGCAGTCTATTTTATTCAAACTACCCTTTATTGTTTTTTGTAAAAAAGGAATAGAAATGAATACATGAATGGATGATGCAAAACTGACCATCTTTTAGCTGAACTTCTACTGCGCCTCCTTCCTCCCTTGCTGGTTGGATGCCTCCACCATTGGATTTTGGTCTTGAGATCTCTGTGCCAGGACTCAGTAATGTCTCTAGACTTCACCTCCTTTTGTCATCCTTTGGTCACTATGCAGAGCTCTAACATTCTGTCTGTGTTTCTGTACCATTCCATCAAAAAGCACCACTCCCTGCTTTTAATGAGCTGGACTCTCAAGTGGTCAACCATGTCCACAAACACATTGTTGTCAGGACTGAGTCATGGTTCCTTCTTGAGTTGTGGTTAATGCTCTTTGGGATACTGCAAGACTCCCCGTCAGCTCTCTTTCATCTCATCAAGTTTCACATCATGCTGACCTATGTAGCTCCAGGAAACAGTAAGCACAAAGTGCTTGCTTGATCAAAAAGCCTCACTTCTGTCTTTCCATTCTTTGCCTGTGTTATCTTTAGACTCAGGGTGCTTCTAACCCTCAAGAGACATTAGCTCCTCCTTTCCTAAATATAATGCAAAATATTTGTTTTGTCAGTAAATATTTTATTACTCTGATTAGAAGTTTCTGCTTTGAAGTAAGTACTACTCAGGCTTATTTCCTATAGAATTTCAATTGGGGGAGAAACATGAAAGAAGGAATTCATTAAAAAGGAGACAGACACTGTTCTATCACAGCAGGTGAGGCCTGCTCTCCTGAGTTGTGGATGTCTAACTTAGATTTTGGATGCTCCTCTACATGGGATTGGACTCTTTGTACAAGATGTTACATTCAAATAAGTGATTTGAAGGGGTGAGCCATATGTGCCTCAACTCAAATAAGTAACTATGTACCATACATTTGTCCAAAGTGATCAAAATTAACTAGATGATGTGGAGACACTAAAGAAGTGTGAATCATTCATCCTTTCAGATTACAAATTTTGGGAAAATTGACTGATAAAATCAGTATAGACCCTGGCCCCTATTCTTAACCTTTGAAAAAAAGAACCATGTGCCTGAAACTAAGACACTTGTGCAAAAGTACAGTTGTGCAGGCAAGCAAAACCCAAATATTGGTTTTGTTTTGAAATGAGAGCCTCTTTGCATTCTGCTGCCATGTGATGTTTCTCATTCCATTCTTCATTCTGCACACATGGGTGACTTTTAAGTTACGTTCATGGAAACAGTTTATAAAGGTCCTGAAACTGAGAAGTGGATTATGTCAAGGACTTCTAAAATTACTTGAGAATGTTTTGATCATAGATATTTGGAGAATGATCAATTTGCACATGTGCCATAATAACATGAATATGGTGCAGTCTGTGTTTGTGATAACAGAAAAGATGTGGGCAGAAAGAAATTCTCCACATGCCTTATATAATGTTTTATTTCGCTTAGAGCAGGTGTTACAAATAGTATTTCAAATGTTACTAGAAATTCTCTATCTCACTCACATTCTTAGTAATCCTTCAATGTCCTTTCAAAACCCTATTAAGAGTCGATTTGCTTCTTCAATTGCTAAGAAATCAATTTCACGTATATGTAAACGTATCATTTTTGATTTTCAAACATCAATATCAGATATGTGCCATGCATAACAAATAAAAGTGGAAGTGTAGGACATGCCAAAATAAGAGGAAAATGACAACTGCATATATTTTATTAGCCTAATTTTATTTGTTTGCAAAGAAAATATTTTCTGGTATGAGATACACAGAAAATACTCCTGAAATTCAAAAAGTCTAGAGGTAAATTTGATCTCTGAAGGATTATCTAAATTCATAATTTCTCTACATCTTATTTCCTTTTCAAAAGTAAGCCTAACAAAGTACTAAGAGGCATAGTATTTAAGACAAACAAAGCTGAAGGATTGACATACCCAACTTCAAGACTTGCTATGAAGCTACAGTAGTCACAACAATGCTGCATCAGTGAGAAGAACAGAAATGGATTAACAGACAAAATATGCATTTGTGGTATTAAATGCCACAAATGCATTCACATAGGTAGAAGCGACAGATCTATGACAAAGGAGCAGAGGTATGTTTTTACAAAGGAGAAAGGATTTTTAATAAACTATTTCAGAAAAACTGGATATCCACATGCAAATATGAAGGGAATAATAGAAATCTAGTCCTGTGTTGGCGCCGACACCTAACATCAAAATGTGTAATAAAGTGAATGCAAAACATGAAAATAGTGCAGACAAAAACCGTCCATGAAAATAGTGCGGACAAAACGTTATGAGCTTCACATAGAAATGTTTTAAAGATAAAGCAGCAATAAAGATATAGGACAAATATTGATGTAATCTCTAATTAAAACAAAAATCTTCTGTTCTAAGAAGGCCAATATTAAGAGAAGAAGCCGTAAGTTGTGAGAAAAATATTTTCAAAAGATACGCGGCTTTTCAAGGGCTCTCACCAAAAGTACACAGAGGGCCTGGAGTGATAGCACAGTGGGTGTAGGGTGTTTGCCTTGCACCGGGCTGACCCGGGTTCAATTCCTAGCATCCTATATGGTCCCATGAGCATTGCCTGGAATAAACCCTGAGTACAAAGCCAGGAGTAACCCTGAGCATTACTGGGTGTGACCTAAAGCAAAAAGAAAAAAAGTACACAGAGAACTCTTTAACCTACAACAACAACAACAACAACAACAACTACAAAAGGTATGTCAAAGTTGGTTAAAAGCCTTGTTAAACATTCTACCATGAATATGTACAGATAAAATAAGCATACAAAAAACTTTCTACATCATATACAATCAGGGAAAATATAAGTGAAAACAACAAATGACATTACGCAGTACTGATATTGTCAAATTTTAAACACTGACAGCACAATACCTAATATGAATATTATGACCAAAATTTCTAATAACAGAGACTTCATTATTGGTGGGGAAGCAAAACAGAACAGCCCCTTAGAAGCAATTTGACATTATTTCATAAGACAAATTCTCTTACAAAATAATAAAGCTATATTTCATTCCTCAATGCTTCCCAAAAGAGTTTAATCTTTGTCTTATACAACAAACCATTCATGGATTTTTGTATAAAAAGAGGTTTCCATTTCCATGAACAACTATCATCAAGGAATAGAACATAATCTATAGTCAACTTATTTATAATCTGGAGGACCTGAAAACACCAAACTGTCATAAAGCTGATCAATGGATAGAGAAATTCTACTCTGTACAGGTGATGGAATATTTGGTAATAATAAAAATATTGCCATATAATCACTAAGATACAAATACCTGCCTTGAATATGTATTCCCATCTGAAAGGACAAGGGAAGTCCCATTTTGTGTTCTGTGTCATTCAAACTATATGACATTCTGGAAAAACCACAATACCAAAGATAGAAGTGGATGTCGGAGTTATGGGGAAAAGGAGATGAAAAAGCATAGCACACCAAAATTTTAGGACTTTGAAACTATTTTGCATGATATAATGACAGCAGGACATGTCATTAGATATTTGTAAAAACACAAAATTGTACAAAACTAAGAGAAACCCCTAAAAGAAACTAAAATTTAAGTGAGGATGATGTAGGTTCAATTTTAATAAACATTCTGTGTCGGGGTGCTCGC
>JAJIBD010003712.1:0-24460 GCA_021461705.1 Cryptotis parvus
AATATGTCATTAACCATGATGGAAAAATATGTCATTAACCATAATGGGGGAAATTTGTCATTAACCATGATGGGGGAACTATGTCATTAACCATGACGGGAAACTATGCCAATAACCATGATGGGAACTATGTCATTAACCATGACTGGGAAATATGTCATTAACCATGACGAAATATGTCATTAACCATGATGTCATCTATATATTGAAACAAGAATATTTATATGTTGGCTTACACAACAATTATAATTAATTTCACTTTTAATTTTTATTCTTTTAATGTATTAAAGACAAATATTTATATTATTCACATAACTAATTGCTTTCCTTATTTCATTCTTTGGGTCACACCTGGGAAGTGTTTAGGGCTTGCTCCTGACTGTGCTTGTGGAACAATGACAATATGCAGTGTGGTGGATTAAACTGAGTCAGCAACACACAGGCAAGTGTGTTTAAACCCTGTGCTATTTCTCTGGCGCAGTTGCATTTATTTCTATAGACAGTTCAAGTGTCCTGAGCAGAAGTGGGACCAAGGTGCAACACAATATGGAGGGAATTTGGCCTCAGAGTTAGGAACTAGCTTCTGTTAATCTCTCATACTTGGAGAGAATGCCAGTGAGCTCCTTGTCCCTGGAGGTAGGTAAGATATGGAAAACAGAGGCCCGATCTCGAATCTTTGTGGGGACAAAGCTTTGAGAGTAGGATAAAGAACAGGTCAGCACACTGAACCTGCATTTATAAGTAAAGTTTTGTTTCTTGCTTTATGTTTCGCCCATTTCATTGTGTATTACTCCAGTTCATCTCACTGCCCTGGGGGAAATGTGGTAGTCTTTCAAAAATCTGGCCTGGTGGGATCTTGAATCAAGGATGCTGAGCAAGCTCCAAGTTCATTAGGGGGGACCCTTTGGGAACCTGGATGACTCCAAAGCAAGACCCTGAGGCACTCAGGGCATGGACAGACCCTGTGTGCCCTGAAGGCTGCCCCCCTTATGAGTGAGTGCTGGGCTTCATCCTCTGGAGCCTTTGACACTTTCTTCCTGCAACATGCGGTGAATGGGGCACAGGGCTGAGTCCCAGGGGCTGAGTTCTAAGTTGTCTCTGTCCAACCCAGAGACCTGGACATCTGCTGAGCTAGTGACAACACAAGCTGCTCCCTCCTCAGCAAGGAGAAATGCTAAGCCCTGCAGAGAAGTGTTTTTAGGCTTTGGAGCAGAAACCCATCTGCATGATGTTCTGATTACAAATGGGAAATTAACACCCGCGCTCCACCATCATCTGAAGGTGCATCCTTGCTAGGAAAACTCTTAACTTTCTCCACACACTGGCTATTGCATTAGTCTTCTTCCTGTCCAGACGGACATTGCCCTGGTGATGCTCTCCATCTTACCTAGACTATCAGGCTTACCTAGACTGTCAACCTTCTGACCCAGACAGGACAGCAGACTTGACTGACTCCCAGGACAGGGAAAGACAAGAATTAAATCCCATGTTCCAGTGTGGTTGATATACACCAACTTGTCTCATCCTTCCAATGGGGTAGAGATTATTATCATCCATCAATGGTTAAGGAAATGAAGACTGCAAGGGGTTAGGAGGCTGTGTAATTGGCACACTTCAGGGCAGAGCCATAAAAACAGACTTGAGAACCCAAAATTAATTATCTACTTTAAGCTACCATGTGGGACTTAGGAAAAGCCAAGGGGTCAGAGCAAGTGGAATTTCCAGGTAGAAGGAAATAGTGAGGAGACGGTGGGAAGGGAGGGAGAGGTGGGGAAGAAAGCAACACATTCATTCATTCACTCATTCATTTGTTCTATGAGCATTGCTCTGGGCCTGTGGTTGATCAGATTTTGCCTGGAGAACCCCTTGACTAACAGACTGAGTGGAACTGTGTGTAGAGGCAGGTGGTTCTATAGGCCCCAGGGATAGAAATAGTGAGTTCTATAGGAGAGGCATTGAACTAGGGACTTGTGGATTCAGAGTATCCCCACGCATTCAGAGTAGAGGGAAGCATAGTGCTCTGTCACTCCCACGGGGTAGGTGGGGAGGGGAGACTGGACTAGGAGGGGACTCGTCCTAGCTGGTCATATTATAGACATGATATGTCCTAGCAGGTGGGAGGGACACTCCCTTCCTTCCTTCCTTCCTTCCTTCCTTCCTTCCTTCCTTCCTTCCTTCCTTCCTTCCTTCCTTCCTTCCTTCCTTTCCTTCTTCCTTCCTTCCTTCCTTCCTTCCTTCCTTCCTTCCTTCCTTCCTTCCTTCCTTCCTTCCTTCCTTCCTTCCTTCCTTCCTTCCTTCCTTCCTTCCTTCCTTCCTTCCTTCCTTCCTTCCTTCCTTCCTTCTCTTCCTTCCTTCCTTCCTTCCTTCCTTCCTTCCTTCCCTCTGTTGCCTACTTAGCTATTTTTTTTCTCACACCTTACATAAAAGTGCTGTCACACTGGCAGATTAGGGTATGGCCAGGCAGGAGAAGTTGTTGGGTTAGAAAAGGACATTCAGGCTGCCTCTTTCGCCCAGACTCCCCGGGTTTGAGAGATCTGGGTACAGAGCTCAATCCTTGTGGTGCTGGCACACAGGCAAGGAGGGATGCGCTGGCTGTCAGGTGCCTTTCCATGGAGGAGTAGAGATTTATTGACTGTTAAATGTCAGTATCGATGTAATAAAGATGGTACACGCAGAGGTACAAGCACTTTCCAGGTGAGGAACTGTTTTCAGCTACGCTGTCAACCTGTCTGGTGCTATGAATTATTGTTTGAAAAGACGAAGAATCCCCATTTATGGTTATTTAACTTTCATATCTGTCCCTTCCCAGCAGGAGCACGAGGAGTCTGTGGCATCCAAAGACATGGTAGGTTGTGGGAGTTCAGCTCATGAAAGGGTCAAGAGACTTTGGTTTTTCTCCCCGAAATAGAATTGGGTATGATGGGGAAATGGATTTCTGACCTTCACAGGACTTTGTGACCAGCTGAGAATGTTTTTTAAGTGAATTCAAGAAAAAAGAGGATAAGAAGGGACCAAAAGCAAAGGAAATGTGGCACCCTTGGATGGGAATATGCCTAAGAAATATGACCAGGTTCCACCTAGCACCTCCTGCCTGTCAGAGTCTGCCTCATTCCAGATCATTCCACAGTCTCAGAGTGTAGAGTCTTCCCTTTGGTTCCACATACTAACTCTCAGGGATTCAAGAAGGTCTTTCCTCTGGGTTCCATAGAAACTTCTGGACTGTACTTCCTGTGTCCATAGTGTCTGAGGTCCACAGAGAATCATGAAGGGTTTGGGTGTTCAGCATCCCTTCCCCTTCCCAGAGAAGGTGTAGTAGGCAACAGTTATGGTCAAACTTGGAGCTCAGCCTGGAACCTGTCAGCTCCACCCCTGTGCATCCCAGCCTCCCCTCTCTTTCCTCTTGCAGACGTGGCACTTACCGTCTCATGTTCAGAAGCAAACTTCTAGTTCTTCACCCAGCACCCTGCCTCCTCCAATATCTGTATCTGTTGCTCTGGGGTGGAGTGAGGGAAGGAGGGGTAGAGGATGTGGCGCTATGGGCCTATTCCTCTGATTCGGCTCTCTGGACTCTCTTATAGCCATGTGGCTTTGGGCACACCCCTCCTCATTTTATGTCTAGTCCATCATCTGATGGTGAAGGCCAGGAGACTATGATGGCATTTGTCATAGCTGTTTTTGATGGGAAGAAAATTGCTCT
Organism: Cryptotis parvus; assembly: GCA_021461705.1. NCBI lineage: Eukaryota > Metazoa > Chordata > Mammalia > Eulipotyphla > Soricidae > Cryptotis > Cryptotis parvus. Next base: position 3,698 of record JAJIBD010003712.1, read on the forward strand.
GAATTAGGCTGGGGATCCTGGGGTTAGCATGAGGCTCACTGCATGAAGAGCTGTGCATGAATCCCCAGGCCTGCGCTCAGACACACAGCCCGCCCCATACCTGACTCTATGTGGTGGCAGAGAAGTTTTCTTTGGAATCCCCTGATTCTCTCCTCCTCATTTGAGAAACATAGGTGATGATAGTTGTGATCCCTTGTGAAGCTTTGTTGAGAAAATGGCGGCGCAGTGGAGGCTGCTACTTTTGGGTGCTTTTAGGTAGACATTGCAGGCAACTCGCCCAGTGATGCTGGCTGTGCTTGACACCTTCCTTCCAACCTGCCTACACACTCATGGCTTCTCTTTCAGATTCATTAATCATCCTTCCAGAAGCAGACTGGAAGAAGCTTGAATACCTCCTTGCCCACGGAAACTGAGCTCATTATTTACAGACATGTCCAGGTGCCTGCAATGATCCAGGCCCCAGCTAATGACTCTTCTGTACCCCGTTAGCAGCACTGGGTCTGGCTTCAGTGCTTCCTCCTCTCAGAGTCCTGCCTCTCTGGCGGAGAGCAGTGAAGTGTTTCAGAATGACTGTGGGTTTTCTAGAGCTGTCCTCAGGCTTCACTCCTGGCAGCCCGGGAGAAGATGAAGGCAAGGCGCACAGTTCTTTCTACCACAGGCATCTCTAGAACAAATGGAAGCTTTGTGTGTTTTTACTTGATAAATTATTCTATTTTATTATAGTTTAAGTAAGATGACTGCAGTAATGCTAAAGTATATGGTACTGATGTACAAAATTATCATATCCTTCAACACCGAGATTCTCATCACCCTCCATCACTGTGCCTCTATCACCTCTACGCTGACCTTTACCCCTGACCGTCCCCTACACACACTCACTGCTTGGTAGTTGGCCAAGAATTTGTTTGAGACTTCCCATTCCCATATTTCATTTCTCTATGAATGAGTGATATCATCTGACAATCCGGTATTTGTTATCGTCCCTCTGACTTCTTTTGCTTAATATGAGGCCCTATCGTTCCATTCCATCCAAGTTATAGAGAACTGCAGGGTTTCATCTTTTTATTTTAGCTGTGTTGTTTTCCATTGGGTATTTATACCCAACTTCTTTATTCATTCGCCTGTTATTATCATCATTTGGGTTATTTCCATATTCTAGTTATTGTATCAAGCACTGCAATGAACATAGGTGGGCATGTATATTTCTAAATTAGTATTTTTGTATTGGGGGATGATTATCAACAAGTGGAATTGCTGGATCATATGGTAGCTCTATTCTGGCTTTTTCCCTCTTTTTTTCGAGAACTCTCCATGCTCCTTCCCACAGAGGTTGAACCAGATGACATCTCACCAATGGTGGATGAGGGTTTCTTTCTTACCACGTCCCCACCCACAGTGGCTATGTTCAACCTTTTGATTTATGCCATTCTCAGTGCGTTGGGAACATAGTTGAAAGGATGCAGGTCACCCCTGTTCCTGGGCTCTCTACAGCAGGAAGAGGCATCTGGTCCTGGCAGAAGTCCTGTCATACTTGCTTCCCTCAGCCCTCACCCTGCTTCCTCTGTGTGTACTGACCCCAGTGCCAACCTCCAGTACCTAAACCTCTTTGCTTTGTTTTCTGGCATCCATTTGGATGGGAGGATTCATCAGAGAAGACTCTGGAAAAGTGGAGCCATAGAACAATGTATCTGGAGGATTGGCTGCCCTGAACAGACAGTGATATGTCCACCTGGGATTGGGCAGTAGTCAGGGGACTCAGAACTTTCAGCCAGTGACCAGGAGAAGAGATGCCAATAAGTTCATTATGTACTTTCTAGACAGCATGGCTCAGAGACAGCCTGAGAGGTGAGAGAGTTCACCACCTGATGGAATTCAGACCATCAGGCTGAGATAGATGCACAAATGGGAATAGACATAGAAGGGGCCAAAGGAACACCTAAGTAGATGAGCAGGAAGAACCAAATAATAATGGAGACTGTGGGTGAGAGGCACATAGTGGCAGGGAGAGACACACACAGAGAGAGAGAGAGAGAGAGAGAGAGAGAGAGAGAGAGAGAGATTCTTCATTGAGAGAGAGATTCTATTCGTGACTTGCTCTGGAAGGTCATCTATGGACCAGAGGTTATTGAATAAATGAGGTGGGAGTTGAGAGCAAGCAGTATCTCCCTGTGAGTCCAAAAATCCAAAAGCTTGCTTTGCTGTTTCTTCTTTAGCAGAATCCTGAGGGACAAGGACAGAGGAAGCGGAATTGCAGCACTGGTTCCTTGTCCTCTCCTATTTCTCCCTCTGAGTTAGATTGCTCAGTGGAAAGCTCAGCCATCCAGGGTGCTGAGTGCCAAACATTGGGAGGAAGCACAGGTCTTCTAAAGGGGTTCCTGCTTTGCCTGAGTTCCTCTGAAAGAGGTTTCACAAATGGTTATTTTCAGAGTACATTGTTCCACCAGCTCTGGACATCAGGATGAGTTGGGGGAATGGTACTGAGGTCAAAGGCCACAGATAAATGAATGACCAGCTTCTCCACAGGGGCAAAAGGTGATCTGTGAACTGTGCTTAATGGTTCCTGCAGCAAACTCATAGAATGATTAATTTTTAAATATGTTTGAATTTTCTGAATTTTGGTCCAGAGACTCTTAGACATGGGGCAGAGCGGTTCCTTGCTCTCCTGTGCCCAGCCGCTCATGAGGCAGTCAGGAGGCATGGTGGGTTCTAGCCTTGGCCCACCACCCCGGCAGAACCTCACAACAAGCCAGATGACCCCCCACCCACTCCACGGGCGCTGCCATTTTCCACATCCGGACTTCCCTCTCTTCAGAACTCCACCCAGCCAGCCCATCACAGCCCGGCTCGGCGGCTGCAAGCGGCCGCGGTTCATCAATAAATGCTTATTTGGAGGTGTTTAAAGAATATGCCTCCCGCACGGTGCCAGCAAGCTGCTCGTGTTGTATTTTGATATGCCAAATGCCAGTAACAATTATATTAGGTCATTCCCATGACCAAATATAATGGTTTGAGGCTCTTATGTTCCTGTAGCAAGCCGACGCCCTTTGCTCTACTGGCATGAGACAGGACATATGGAGACTTTACTGGTGCCCGCTCTAGCAAATAGATGATTAACGGAAGATCGTGATTGTGATCGCTGAATTTTATAAAAGTAATCTTTACGCTGTTAAAAGCTTCAATCAGTGACATTAAGAGTATAGAGTTAGTTCTGGGGAGTCCAGAACCGCAAAGCAGCTTTGCTTTCATGTGCCAATCCTTTTATTTCGGAGTCACCTGCATCAGACATTGTATACTCGATTTCATATCCCAGTAATGGAGTTTTGCCTTTCTTGTACTTTCTGCCTCTCCCAAACACATCCGTCCTCCCCACCATAATTTTCGGACTGGAGGTAATAACTAATAGAAAGCATTTACATTGTGTTCTATGAACAGATGGCTCCCTCTTAGGTTGATTTCAAGATGTAACCTTGGGTTTTCCTGGCTAAATTGTGTCCAGTATGAAAACTAGAAATCACTGAACTTTTCAACCAAGCTGATGAGTTGCTGGAGCAATAGTACAGTTGATTGGGCATTTGCCTTGCAAGTGGCCAACCAAATTTGATGACCAGCATCCCATATGGGCCCTTGAGCACTGCCAGGTGTAATTCCTGAGTGCAGAGATAGGAGTAACCCTGAGCATTGCCAGGTGTAACCCAAAACCAAAAGATAAAAAAAAAATTAAAAATGAACAAGCTGATGAGTTTCAGGAATTGGTTGCACAGGTCATGGAAGAACCAGGATGCCATGCAGAGGAAGAGGAGGATACCAGAAAGCAGCAGCACTGGTCAGGCTACAGGGACACCGAGTGCCCTTGTGGATCCCAGAACGGAAGCCCCAGGAAAAGGCAGAACCTAGTGGGCTGCTCAAGATGGAGGTGGAGGTGGACCTGCCACCTGAGGTGGATCATGAGCGAGTTCCTCCCTGCGCCTCCCTCAGCTCCTTGTGGTGCCTCTCACAGACAGATGCAGACAGAAGCCCACTCTATTATTCATTCTTGTTTGAGAAGAGCAAGGGTGGATTTGACATCAAGCACACGAACCATACATACCAACAGCAATATTGGCTCTCTGGTGAAAACTAAAGTACTTACATAAGTATTTACTGTGGATTTTGTTCCTTTGTGCTCTCTCAATCTCTTGTGTACTTTTGAGAGTACTTTCTAAAATGTTTCAATAGCTCATAGAATCCAGGAGCAGTAGTACAGTGAGTAGGGTGCTAGCCTTGGTGCGGTTGACCCAGGCCTCTAGCCCCAGAACCCCACATGTTCTTCCAAACCCCTGCCAGGAGCATTTGACTGCAGAGCCAGGAATAAGCCCTGAGCTCTGCCAGATGTGGTTCAAAAACTCAAGACCAAAAAGGATTCCCCCGTTGAAGTGTGTTTCATAACATGCTTGGTATATCTTCAGTTTGGATCCTTTGCTCCAGGCTGATGTGGGTGCTGGCTTAGAGATTGCAGTTATCTTGCATATCCAAGTCACCTTCACTGCCCCTGGGCTGACTCCCTTCTGTCTAACTCATAGCTTCCTCTTTCCTGTTAGATTCCTTTTTCCAGGGACATGTCTCCCAAGATAAAGGTCATAGGAAAGGCACAGTGGCCTCCACATATTTATGCAATGTTTGATAAACAAGTTAGCTAGCTTTAGAAATTGAGTTTGAAATGAATTTTACTTGGAATCTTAAAGACCTTAAATTGTCTTCTAACTTCCAATGTTACTTTGTCTCTCTCTGCTTCATTCTATGCCCAAATTATCTTTGTAAATATAGACAAATAACCCCAAATATAGATTTGTTCTATTAAGAGTATAAAACCTCATCTTTTTATAGTGAGAAAAATACTAAGAGCCAACTGCTTTTGAATCTTTCATCATAGGAGCACGATGTCCCTGTGGGATTGTTCCTAATTGGAAGACTTTATAGCAGAATTAGCTGTCAGCCATGGAGGATCAGATAAAGTCTTTTCCTTCTGCCCTGAATTGATGTATCTGATACCTGGAGTAAGCAGAACCTCTGGAGTGTAATTTTACAAACATCGTTTTTATTTACTTCCTTTTAAGCATATTTATTTTTTATTTCACTGTCCTTTCAAATCTACTCATCAGTTTTCACCTTTTGGAAGGGGGCAAGGAGAGAGAGATTGGATTAGGACTTCCTTTTTATTAATCAGCAGGTAATCTGGTAATTTAAATTGAAACAGAGTTTCAGTTTCATCACCGAGAGGACCCAGTGCTATATAATCAGCAAACTTCAAGTTTGATTTGATGTTGATTCTTCTCCCTGAGTTCTGCTGTCCCAGGAGGGAATGTGGTTCTGCCATTCTTTTTTCTCTCTTCTGGCTGGCCTTGTTAGTCTAGAGAGGAAGAGGGTGTGTAGGTGTGGGGTGGGGGTGTCTGGTAGTGGCATGTGTTGTGGTCCTGGTAGACATGGAAGATGACTCAGTACCATGTGTGAGTTCTCTTGGAGATGCCCGGTTGGGCATTTGTCAACTCGTTTGACAGAGACTGAGCCTGGGCCTTTCACTGGCTCCATTCACTCCCTCCAGAGTCCTTATTTCCATGGAAGATCATGGAATGGTGTCTGTTCTGTCAAGATACCTTCTAAGGCAGGGCACTTTCTCACTTGGAGTTCAATGTTTGTACACCATTGACTTAGCATTGAAGGGGGATTTCATGGCTTCTTTTGTTTTCTCTGACGTGAACCTCATAAGCACTAAGGGTCTTGATGACCCAACTTTGGGGAATACATATCAGTTCTTAGGCGGCTTTCTCCCACTAAGCTTAAGGTGGGTCAACTAACTCCCTAATGCCACTGAGAAATATCCCAATTGAGAAAACCTTCACAGAGCCTAATTTTGAATCCTTATGTCTCTCCCATTAGAGAATGAATCCATTATTGACCTGGTGTGTCTCAGGACTCCTGTGGATATCCCATGTTGGTGGGATCATGAAAATTCCAGTTCCATATTCTGGGCATCTTTGAGAGTCTGCCTCTATTTTGCTTCTGTTCGTGTCATGCCTAGGAAAATATGAAATAGTCGTCTCTAATATCTCCCCACCTCTGAGCTCTTGAAAGAAGACAACAGGGATGAGTGTGTGGACATTTGATTGCTACAGAAAGTTAGTTTCCTGGAAAAAGGTCATTCCAGTTAGTGGGTTGATGGTTTGGTCTCATTGCTGTAGCTGTCGATAGCAGACTAAGAGTGCTGGGTGATGCTTTATGAGCCAATAAAGGAGGATGCCACAGCACCTCCAGAGTCACAAGAAACACGTTTCATTTGCTTATTTATCGCCTTTAATTTTATAGGCTATGGGGGAAATGTTTCCCTTCTGAATGTGTTCAATTAGCTCTGTTCACCCAAGAGGAATCACATCCCAAGGCTCAGAATACTCCTGAATAGCCACAGGAGAAAACACTGAGGGAGAACAGAAATATTTGTGCCTCTTCCAAATAGTTCCAAACCCTTGTACACCAACTTATAAGGGCAAATGTCTTGAATCCCAGGGGATCATAATGCTGAGGTCACTTCCTATTATTGATATTGAGTTGTTGCCCAATTACACTTGCTACCACAGAACATTGGCATTGAACTAGAGTTATCAGCTTTCATGAGAAGGAATGAACTGATTGGCTCATGATTTCCATAGATTTGTCTGGAAGAAGACATGAAAAGAGAATAGGACTCTTGAACTAATATTTTGAGACATTAAAGCCTCTAGGGAATAAAAAGGTTGAACAGAAAAGACATTTCTGGATTCCCCAAGTCCATGTTTCTCTCCTCAGGATCCTGGAGACCCCATGTCATCCCCCTCTCCACACACAGAAAGGAAGCCTTGAGCTTAGTTATTGAGATGGGTTATAAGCAACATTACCTATTGTTTCTCGCATAGGTAGTGAAGCTGAGACACTCATGCTTAGTACTGGATGAATATATATATATATATATATATATATATATATATATATATATATATATATGATGACCCAGAAAGACCCTAAGATCTTGTTTTACCCAAGGGTCTCTGTAGAAAGGTTACTGGAGCTGGGAGATTTGGACTCATACTTTGCAAGTTTTCTAATGTAATTATGCCCATTGCTGGAAATTTGGGGCAGGTACAGTTAGTCCTCAGGACTCTTCTCAGGATGGCTACCAGTGTTGTCAGTGAGTGCTCAATATAAGCAACATATCCCGATACTTCTGGTCAAGTTTTGAAGACCTAAAGTAGGCCTTTGGATTAGAATATCCATTATGAAAAAGGAAACAAAAGCTGTTTGGGGTGTCTGGAGCTACCACTCTACTCTTAGGATGTTGGGGCTGGAGCAGCAGCACAGCGGGTAGGGCGTTTGCCTTGCACATGGTCAACCTGGGTTTGATCCCGGCATCCCATATGATCTCCCGAGCACCTCTAGATGAATTCCTGAGTGCAGAGCCAGGAGTAACCCTTAGCATTGCTGGGTGTGACCCAAAAAGGAAATAAAAAAATAAAAAAATAAACTCTTAGGATGTCAAGAACATGCTCTCACCTCCTCATCCTGCCGCTTTAATGAGGTTAATGATTGTTTTTTCACAAAGCTTCCACCTGCGATCTTCATAAAAAGATGAAATAAATGACTCACATAGAGATTTAGAAGAATATCACTGTGGAAAGTGCATGTTAACAGGCTCCTAGAAATATGGTAATTATCAGCTATTTGAAATGCAATGATTGTAATATGATAATGAGGTGTAGCATGGGTAGGGAGCACTAAGAGAAATGACACCAACTAGAATTCTAAGAAAAACAAAAGGTTTGGTAGTTATTTTTATTCTGATAAGATTGAAATAGAAGAAAGGTTGAAATCTACATGTTGAAATTGAAACGGTACTTAATAGTTCCTCTATATTGACTTGTTGAACAAATATATTTTTTCCCGGCAGTGTGTGCCTCCCTCCCCCCTTCTCTCATCCACACTGCACATTGTATATCACATCATTTTATCTATCTATCAATGATCTGAATGAAGGTCTCGAAGCCTTGTCTCTGCTCCTTCTTCCCACAACTGGGCATTTCCCGTTTCCTGCTCCTCCCTATTTGTTTGAATGAATGAATGAATGAATGAATGAATGAATGAATAGCCTGTCCTCTCCCCTTTGCTTTTAAAGCCTGAGTGTTTAGTATTATAAATCTAACTGCCTCTCTCCATCTGTACTGCCACCTCACCCACCACCACGCAACTAGCCTACTCCCTTCATTTTTCAACATAAATGAATTTCATGTGCTCGCCGTATGTTCCTCCTTTTGCTTAAGGACTCAGAGTTTCCCTGTTGTTAGAGTAAGATCCATAGCCTTACTGTGAGTGAAGGTGCCACATATTCTTTCCCCAGCTCCTGCTTACATTGTTTGGCGTTGAGTTTTTGGAGACTGTGTATCCCTCTGGTTCTTCCCAGACACAAGTCTGTTATGCTCTGTGGCAGCTTCTTCCTTAGGTTTCAGATTCCAGCTCAAAGATGTCCTCACATTGACCTGGGCTGACAGCCCTGGCTAAAGCACATTGGCATCTCCCCCTATCTTTTATGATGCCATTGAGTTTATTTTCTTTATAACAATTGTGTTTTTTATTGTTTTATTATTATAGTTTAGGTGACATGTTGACAGTGCTATTAACGTTTATGATCTTGATGTGCACAGTTATCACACCTCATCACCACCAAAGTGCTCAGCACTGTCCACCAATGACCCAATATCATTTCTAGTTCATTTCATCCCCACCCAACCCCACGCCTCCTCCATTTGGTGTCCTCTGTTTTATAACCCAAGGTCAAGGGTTTGTCATCCTTTGATGCTGTCTGTGTTTTATTTCTCTATATATACCACAGTTGAGTGAAGTCACCGGTATTTGTTCTCCCTTTCTTTGACTTATTTCACTTAATATGATACCCCACAGCTCTATCCAAGTTTCAGCAAAGAGAACACTTTTCTTTCTTATAAAACACGTAACTTAAAAAAACATTATATCTTTCTTATAAAACATTTTTATAGTTTCATAGATTTTAATTATGTATATATCACAACTTCTTTATCCATTCAGCTCTTGTTAGGCGTTTGGATTGTCTCCATATCACGCTCTTGTCCTAAGACCTGCAAACATAACAAGTGTCATAATCTGCAATGACCTACTTTCTTGTTTTATTTTATGGAATATCAGTATCCATCAATAGACAGTGGGAACCCTGAGGCTGAGTTGCCTGATAAGTTCATAGCAATGGTCGGGTGCCAGCAGTACTGGTCCTCATTTCACAGAACAAGTTGGATTATATAGAAGATAGCTCCTTGCTCTCCTATTTTACTCCAGGCCATTGCTGGACACGGCTTCTCTCAGGCCTGGTATAAACCTCCTGGAATCCTCAGGCTCTCTAAATGCCAAATATTCAATATTAATCGGATCTTGCATCTCTGGTGAATAACCAGACACCTTCATATTAAAATGTGGATTTTGCCCTGAAAAGCAAATCTTTCATTTATAGCCTTTGAATTAGGCTGGGTTTGTATTTATAAAGTAAGTTATATACAAGAGCATCTTCTGGGCCCAGAGCACTTTCATCTTATTGCTCAATAAATACATTTTCACTCATTCAAACTCTTGCCTCAGAGTATTTTGCACTGAAATAGTCAAATAAGTGACAGTAGCCTATTGAGTTCTATTAAATTCTATTCAATAATGTTTTATAGGTTTTCTGGGACTTTCTGGGCTTGTTTGTGCCAGAGATAGAGTGAGAATGCCTTGTTGGAGTGATGTAGATTTGAAGGCTGAAAGAGGTACCTGGGGCTGAATAGGTAAAATAATGTGGGTAATATAACTGGTACCCTGCCTTCTACTTAGTCTATCATCTTGTTTAGGCCCTTCTCAGAGTTTTTGCTCCTTGTCTATAAGGTGAGGCGAGGTATTAATAACCAACCTCCATGGAGATAAAGTGATATAATGAGCATGAAAATACCTCACACCTGTCTGATACATATTTGGCATTTTCATAAATATAACACAGATGAAATTAATTCCTTATACAAGTCAGTTATTAGTTTGATCACTCCAAGTAGACTTGGATCAAATGCAAATGTATAAAATATTCAGCTTTAAATATTTTGTTGTATTTATGTTTTCTTGCTTTTGCTAGGAGCTCCTTAAGGACTTAAAATGCCATCCATTCTTGCTCTCTTATTGCAGAACCAATTATCATTGTCAGCTGAATAATTCAGAAATGTCCATTAAAATTCAGTTTTTGTTCTGCTTTTCTCCTTTGAATAGCCCCACCTTGAATAGACTTCCATTGGATTGCTTGAGAGCAGAGGGCGGGCCCAGGAAATGCATCACAGCAGAAAAAGAAAGAAAAGATTTCCCTTGATGTATCCCCACTTCCTTGTGACCCCCCACTTTCCATTTCAGTCCAGAACCTATTCTGAGGCCAAGTTATACAGCTGGGCTTTGGATTAAGATCCAGCAAATTCTCCCCTTTGCCCAGCCAGGTAGTACAGAGCAGTGAGGAACATGGCCTGAAAACAAAAGTGAAGCTGCCCTGGCATCTTATTTGGGGTGATACCAGCTGTTCCTAATGCGAGATCGACCACTCATCTTTTGTTGTTTTGGGGTCACACTTAGCACTGTGAAGGGGTTTCTCCTTACTTTCTGCTTGGACTTACTTCTGGCAGTGCTCAGTGAACCATATGTGATGATGGTAATGAAACCAAGCTCACTGCAACCAATGCCAGTGTCCTGATACCTGAACTATCTCGCCAGCCCCTGGATGGCTCATTTTTTTCTCACTCCGCATTTTAAAGAAATCTCTTTCAAACAACCCCTAAATAAAGTACCAAATGCTTCCTGCTTTCTGTGGTGGCTGCTGCTGCTTTTCTTGATGTTAAGCCGTGTTTCATTCGTGTTCCTGGGGCCCTTGGTTTGGACCTTCCTAATTCCCAGGGAACCATGTTCTGGTGCAGGGAGTTCTTCCTTTCGTCAGATACATGCTCATTTAGAGTCAGAGCAGGGCAGCGCCTGAGTCCACAGGCCCATGAATTGAGAGATACCTATAAAAGAATCCCGGAGTGTGGCTCCTGCCTAGCTTATTTTCTCACTGGGTATTCCTCCGCCAGGTCCCTGCCCTTCTCTGAGCCTCAGTTTCCTTATTTGGCAGCATGGGTTCTTCTTTCCTGTGTGCCAAGTGTGTGCAATGGATATCATAAACACCAGCTCAGTTAAACTCTGAATCTCATGTCAGAACCAGTGCATTTGGTAAAGGGACGGGAACAGAGGGTATATTGAAAGGAAGCTTGGATTCTTCAAGGAAAAGCATCCTAAGGATTCACACTGTGTCCCTGGCACCACTATAGAGACAACCAGGAATAGTGCCACCTGCTGGCATAATGGTCTGGAGAGGGAAACCCTGAAAGCAGGTCATGTCAAAGCTAGACCAGCCCTACCCGCTTCACTGCATTCAGTGGAGATCAATGGTGAAGCTGAGGCAGGGTATGACTTAGATCAGTGGGCTTTGATCCTTCTTTCTTTCTTTTCTTTCTTTCTTTCTTTCTTTCTTTTTTTCTTTCTTTCTTTCTTTCTTTCTTTCTTTCTTTCTTTCTTTCTTTCTTTCTTTCTTCTTTCTTTCTTTCTTTCTTTCTTTCTTTCTTTCTTTCTTTCTTTCTTTCTTTCTTTCTTTCTTTCTTTCTTTCTTTCTTTCTTTCTTTCCTTCTTTCTTTCTTTCTCTTTTCTTTCTTTCTTTCTTTCTTTCTTTCTTTCTTTTTCTTTCTTTTCTTTCTTTCTTTCTTTCTTTCTTTCTTTCTTTCTTTCTTCCTTCCTTCCTTCCTTCCTTCCTTCCTTCCTTCCTTCCTTCCTTCCTTCCTTCCTTCCTTCCTTCCTTCCCTTCCTTCCTTCCTTCCTTCCTTCCTTCCTTCCTTCCTTCCTTCCTTCCTTCCCTTCTTTCTTTCCTTTCCTTTCTTCCTTCTTTCCTTCCTTCCTTCCTTCCTTCCTTCCTTCCTTCCTTCCTTCCTTCCTTCCTTCTTTCTTCTTTTCCTTCCTTCCTTCCTTCCTTCCTTCCTTCCTTCCTTCCTTCCTTCCTTCCTTCCTTCCTTCCTTCCCTTCCTTCCTTCCTTCCTTCCTTCCTTCCTTCCTTCCTTCCTTCCTTCCTTCTTTCTTTCCTTTCCTTCCTTCCTTCCTTCCTTCCTTCCTTCCTTCCTTCCTTCCTTCCTTCCTTCCTTCCTTCCTTCCTTCCTTCCTTCCTTCCTTCCTTCCTTCCTTCCTTTCTTCCTTCCTTCCTTCTTTCCTTCCTCCTCCCTCCTCCTCCTTCCCTCCCTCATTCCTTCCTTTCTCCTACATACAGCCAACAGGTGTCACAGCACTATCAAAAGCCAAGTCCCTGCTATGGTCTTGAACCAAAGATGTGCTCAGGGAGCAGAGTTCCTCCTTTGTTACCTTGGGCAATCACAGCAACCCTGAAAGGTGTGGAAAGCCACTGTGAGGCTGGGTGGGCCAGAGACTATCAATATGAGCTCCACTTCCCAGAATAATGAAGAACAGGAGAGACGTGAGAGGCGAAGATGAGAGGGACAGGAAAGGTTTGCTAGATATGGCAGACTGGAGTTCATGGATGACACAGGAAAAGACCCAGAGGAAAGTCAGGGAATGACAGTACCACAGAGAAATGATGTGTGTGTGTGGGGGGGCTTTGAGTACAGAGGAAGAGGAATTGGATCACCTGGAGGGATTTTTACTCACCCTATGTGCATCTAAAGGTGGACAGCATCCTGTGGAACATGATAGGAGACTAGGGCTGCAGCTTGACGTCCATGGCAGCTACAGATCCTGGCATTCCTTCCTATAGAGCCTGAGTAAGGGAATGAGCCTTTGGGAATTCTGGCAGCCTTTCCTATAGGGTCTGAGTATAGGATGAGCTTTGGGGATCCTGGCAGCCCATCCTATAAGTCCTGAGTACAGGAGGAGCACTGGGAATACTGACAACCCTTTCTATAGGTCCTGAGTGCAGGAGGAACCTTGGGAATTCTGGCAGGCTGTCCTATAGGTCTTGAGTACAGGATGAGCCTTGGGAATCCTCCACAACCCTTCTTTATGTCCTGAGTGCAGGGTGAGCCCTGGGAAGATACTGCTATTGTTCAGGCATTAGGCAGATGGCAGCAGGAATAAATTCCATGGAAGAAGAAAAGGGTCATGAAAACCCCCAAGAGGCTTAACTGGCTGGAGGGGGGTCTTAGTATGTCTTTCTATCTATTCTATTCCCCATCTCTGCCAGTATCTTTATTAACCTACTGGTAGAGAGGAGTCATATGAAGATCAAAAAGAGAAATATTTTGCCAGTCATACCCTAGGAATAAAGGGGACTCGCTGGTGGCAGGTCTCACCCAGGATGGGGGCCAGAGCCCTCCTCATGCCTTCAAGGTACAAAGAGGAGTAGATGGAGAAAAGGAGGGTGTCGCAGGGCGTGCTCTCCCTGATGGACAGAAAGAAGGTGTCTGGCAGGGCGTGCTCTCCCTGATGGACAGAAAGGAGGTGTCTGGCAGGGCGTGCTCTCCTGATGGACAGAAAGGGGGTATCTGACAGGGCATGCTCTCCTGATGGACAGAAAGGGGGGTGTCTGACAGGGCGTTCTCCCTGATGGACAGAAAGGAGGTGTCTGACAGGCGTGCTCTCCTGATGGACAGAAAGGGGGTGTCTGACAGGGCGTGCTCTCCCTGATGGACAGAAAGGGGGTGTCTGAAAGGGCATGCTCTCCCTGATGAAGAGAAAGGGGTGTCTTCTATTTCCTGGAAGAGCTTGAACAGGACAGGCAGTAGGTCCTCCTTAAAGGTTTGGTAGAATTCACTAGTGAACCCATCTGGACCTGGGCTTTTGTGTTTGGGCAGACTTTTAATTACTGTTTCAATTTCCTCTATGGTGATAGGCTTATTCAGGTATTGGAGGTCTTCTTGTTTCAAGTGTGGGAGGTTATAGGACTTCAGGAATTTATCCATTTCTTCTAGGTTCTCATGTTTCTGGCATACAGGTTCTCAAAGTAATCTCTGATGATCTTTTGGATTTCTGTCTTTTCTGTTGTGATGTCACCATTTTCATTTCTGATTCTGTTTATTTGGTTTCTCTCTTTCCTTACAAGTCTTGCCAGTGGCTTGTCAATCTTGTTTATTTTTTCAAAGAACCAGCTCTTGGTTTCATTAATCTTTTGGATTGCCTTTTTAGTTTCCAGTTCATTGATTTCCTCCTAAGTTTTATTATTTCCTTCTTTCTGCCTGGTTGGGCTTCTTTTTTGTTGGTGTTTTTTTAATATTTTCAGCTGTGAGGTCTGGTTATTTATGTGGGCTCTTTCTTCTTTCCTTATGAATGCTTGCAGAGCTACGAACTTTCCTCTTAACACAGCTTTTGCTGTGTCCCACAAGTTCTGATAGTTGGTATCTTTATTGTCATTTGTTTCCAGGAACCTTTGGATTTCCTGTTTGATTTCTTCTATGACCCATTTGTTGTTCAGCAGTGAGCTGTTCAGTTTCCAGGTGTTTGGTTTGACTCCCTGCTTCGTGTGTATGGTTAACTACTATTTTCAGTGCATCATGATCTGAAAAGATAGTTGACACAATTTCTATCTTTTTATTTTGTTGAAGTATGTTTTGTGGTTCAGTATATGGTCTATCTTGGAGAATGTACCATGTGCACTGGAAAAAAATGTGTATTCTGCTTTTTGGGGATGAAAAGCCCCGTATATATTAACCCCAGCTCTCTTTCTTCCATTTCTTACTTCAGGTCCAGTATTTCCCCTGGTGAGTTTCAGTCTTGTCGCTTCTATCCATAGTCGATAAGGCAGTGTTGAAGTCTCCGACTATTATTATGCTACTGTTAATGTCTTCTTTGAGGTCTATTAATAGTCGTTTTAAGTATTTTGCTGGCCTCTCCTTTGGCGCATATATGTTTAGTAGTGTGATTTCTTCCTGGTATACATACCCCTAATTATTAAGAAATGGCCTTCATTGTCCCTTTTAACCTTTTTCAGCCTGAAGTCTATATTGTCAGATACAAGTATGGCCACACCCGCCTTTTTGGAGGGGTTGTTTGCATGGAGAATGGTCTTCCAGCCTTTGACTTTGAGTCTGTGTTTGCTCTGATTATTCAGATGTGTTCTTGTAGGCAGCAGAATGTTGGATTCAGTTTTTTAATCCATTTTGCCACCCTGTGTCTCTTAATTGGTGCATTTAGACCATTGACGTTGAGAGAGATTATTGTCATTGGATTGTGTACCATCTTTCTGTTTAAACTTGTTGTGGTTTTGGGTTGTCTTGTTTTATAATAGACCCTTCAATCCTTCTTTTAGAGTTGATTTTGAGTCTATGAATTTCCTGAGTTGTTGTTTATCCACGAGTTATGTATCTTTCCTTCGCATCTGAAAGTAAGTCTAGCTGGGTAAAGAATTCTTGGTGAGGCCTGAAGTTCATTGAGTCTTTTCACAATATCCCACCATTGTTTTCGGGCTTGGAGTGTTTCATCTGAGAACTCTGCTGTAAATCTCAGGGATGCTCCTTTGTATGTGATTTCCTTCTTTGATCTTGCTGCTTTCAGTATTCTATCTCTGTCTATCGTTTTTGTCATTTTAATAAGGATGTGTCTTGGAGTATTCTTGTTGGGGGTTTTTTTTTAGCTGGTATCCTACGGGCCTCCTGTATCTGGGAGCATGCTTTCTTCATTTCGGGAACTTCTCAGCAATGATGGCTTTGACAGTTTCTTCATCATCAGAGTTTTCTTCTTGCCCTTCTGGGACCCCAATGATGCGTATGTTGTTCCTTTTGTCTTCATCCCGATTTTCTCTGGTAGTCTGTTCGTTGATTGTGAGTCTTTTTTCCATCTTTTGGTGTTGTCTACAGAATCTCTGAACCTGGTCTTCGAGATCACTAATTCTTTCTTCAGTAGCTGTTACTCTGTTGGAGGCCTTCCCTGTGTTTTTCAGGGAAGGCCTCATTTTTAATATCTGTCATTTCTGCTTGTAATTTGGGTGAAATTTACTCAATTCTGCTCTCATGTCCTCCTGTATTTTATTGACTTTGTATCCCATTGTTTCTTTTATTTCCTTGTGCATCTTTAACAGTTGCTTCTGAAATTCCCTTTTCAGAGAGGTTATATAGCTCATCGTTATTGCTTGACTCATCTGTATCGCCTTTCTAATAGCTGAATAGCACTCCACTCAGTATAGCTAATACCAAGGCTTTTTACCCTTGTCTACACAGCTGTTGCTGGGCATTTGGGTTCTTTCCATATTTCAACTGTTGTAAATAGCTCTGCAACGGGCATAAGTTTTCATATTTTTTAGCTTCATGTTTTTGTGCACATGGGACAACGATTAGGAGAGTAACCATAATTGATGTATCATGGCATAATTCTATTTTTTAATTTTTTATAAGTATGCTGTTTTCCATAAAAGATGGAACAGTTTAAGTCCACACCCAAAATGAATGTAGGTTTCTTTTTCTCCAAATTTCTGTTTTTGTTTCTTTAGGGCCTACATCTGATGATGCACAGGTTACTCCTGACTCAGAAGTCAGGAATTACTCTTGCCAATGCTCAAAGGATCAGACAGCCTTGGGGTTGAACCCAAGGCAAGCACACTGTACTATCACTCCAGCCTCTTTCTCCACATATCACCAGCACTGTTTTTCCCAGCCTTTGAAGCTATAAATCATTCTCATTCTCAGTGGTGTGAGGTATACCTTGTTGTAATTTTGATTTGCATTTCCCTTTTAATCAGTGATCTGAGCATTTGTTCATATGCTTCTTGGCCATCTGTGCATCTTCTTTGTAGCAGTGTCTGTTCTGAGCTAAGCTTTGAATAGATCTTTTGCATTCTTTGGAGGTCTGTAGGACCAGATCCATAGATATGACTGGGGAAAGTAAATTTACTGTTGCAAAGAGTGAGCCACTCTCCCAAGGATTGACAGGTATACCAGGCACCACGCTGCAGCTGGGGACAAGTAGAGACTGTCGTTCATGTGCTATCAGAAAGCTGCCATCAACACAGTGTCCAGATTAGGACCACTTTGCATATATCATTCTATTTCAGACACAAGGCTCTAAGGCTGAGAAAGGGTTGATTCCTAGTTGGGCTGCTGGTCCAAGACAGAGTAGACTGTGCTGGGAATTGGGTCCTCTGTTGTTGGTTCTCCCCCTACTCACCATAGCAACAGGGTTTGAGAAAACTACCGCCAACTGACAGCAGTGGCATGCTTCTCCCAGGCCTGGCAAGTGCCCTGTCTAAAAACTTATCCTGTGCTCTCCCAACTGTCAGGTGGGGATTCTTTCTATCTGCTTTCTGTAGCCCAGTGAACGGAGGTGCTGAGAGACTTCAGGGTTTGCTCAGTCAGGTGGTGGCTAGCACTGGAGCCAGAATCTAGACCTGGCCTGTTGTTGGGCTGCTTTGCAGAACTCCAGTGCTGCACAGCTTGAAGTTTATTTATTTGCAAATTCCAAGTCAGTGATGTCCACGTGGAGTGTGAGACGGCCTGAGCATGTTGGCCAACCTCTGGGTCTCTCTGGGATCCCAGGAGAAGCAAAAAGGGGAGACCAGAGGAAAGGAAAGGACCCAAACCAGGGCAGCTCTTCAAAGTCACCCAGGTGTCTTGCATCTGCTCTTCTGGAAGCCCCTAGAATAGCCCAAGATCGTGTTAGCTCTGTAGCCTGCACTCTTCACAAAGATGGTCTCTTTTATGTACATAGCTACTCACACGGCTTTTCCCAGCTTCCAGCCCAACCATTCACACCCCAGCTTGATGCATTCATGCTAACAAAGCAGTAGTGCAGGACACCTCCCTGACTGTGTCTGTCCACCATCTGTGTATGTGACCAGTGCCTGCCCAGACACCAGCCCCCTGAGGGCAGAGCCATGGGCAATGCCCTGTCATTCTTCCATAAGGAGGGTGTAAATGGCGCGGAGCCATGGGCAGCTGCTCTGCTTACCTACCCTCTGCCATGCTGCTCTGTCCTCCATCACTTACTGTGTCTGCTGCTCATCAGCAGGGAGTGCAGCTGTTTGGCAACTGGGCCTTCTCAGTAGAGGGGCACTTGATTTCTGGGGGGGTCCTGTTATAAAAATCCTCTGTTATAAGACTCCTGCCTACAAGTGACTCAGGAAAGTGGGACCTCCATGAAGAGACCATGAGATTCCCATTCTCACCTCACTTTCACTTCTGAGCACACTCAGCTGCTCTGTTCCTCAGAGTTTTTGGAGTCACACCACACAGAAACCCATGAGGTGTGTAAGGAGAAAACTTGGGAACTTAAAATGAGACCTTCTGGTTACAATAAGTGCATGGCAGGAGGAAGGATTACCCTCCCATCAGACATGGGGATCTTCCAATAGCTAACACGCTCATCTGAGGACAGGCATGGCGCAAAGGACCTCCAGATGGATGGTGGGGACCCCAGGCCTACCTATATGCCACCAAGGGTTTGAGTCAGCCCTTAAGACAGGGAGAGACAGCAGACAGACACAGACAAGCAGAGAGGCAGGCAGGCAGGCAGATAGACAGACAGACTGCCTGCCTGCCTGTCTGTCTGCCTGTCTGTCTCTCTGTCTTATGGGCTGATTCAAGTCCTCAGTGGCATGAGTCACATCCTCAGCAGGGCTGACATCCTCAGTAGACCCCTCCTCTTTATATCTGGGAAGCTTCAAGGGCCCACCACAACTTGCTTGAGTAGGTGGAGTGCATGTAGTGGAAAGGAAGTTTGTGATGCTCAGGTGAGGTAAATAGTTATTAAGTCACCAGAGATTAAACTTCCAGAAGTCTGTTTGAAAGATGATAAGAGTTATTCTCTTTCAGGGGATAAAACTTAAGGATTGCTTTATTGTTTCAGGCCCGAGATAGCTTGGATCGGTGTGAAATTCCAGTGCTTAAGGAGGGACTGTTTTCCAGCGATGTGACTTGGCGGTGATTGCTCTGTCTCACTCTTGTGCTTAAGCACCTCCGGGATGGGCTGTCTTGGCTGAATTCTGCTTTCAACAGATCCCAGATGGTCTTTATGTACACATTGAACTGGGTCATCATTTCCCAAATCCATGCTTCTAAACCTTGGGTGCATTAATCCCTGAGAAGATTAAACAACCAAACGAAAAGCAAACCAATGGCGGAGTCTGTCTCAGAGACCCCCCACTCAGTCAGCCTGTGGTGGGCCTACACTGCAGTTGTTTTGTGACTGTTTTCCCCAGCTCCCTTTAATATGAAGCCAGGACTGGGAACTTAGATTCAACTGTGACCCTCTGGGAAGTAGAGATATGGGTGTGTGTGTGTGTGTGTGTTTGTGTGTGTGTGTGTGCTCGTGCCTGTCTGTCTGCCTGCCTGCCTGCCTGCCCGGTCTATCTGCCTGCCTGCCTGTCTGCCTCGCCTGCCTGCCTCTCTGCCTGCCTGCCTGCCTCTCTCTGCTGCCTGCCTCCCCGCCTGTCTCTGCCTATGGATGATTCAAGCCCTCATATGGCATACCTGGACTAAGGCCCTCCCACCACCATCCATCTCATGAACCTTGGCATGCCCCTGCCTATTCTTTGATGGGCATGTTACCTGTTGGAAGATCTTAACGCCTGGTCGAGCCCTCCCATATCTGGGCCAGAAGTCTTCCTGCAGGGGTGAAGGTGCCTCCAGAAGCAGTTGGTCTGTGAAAGGTTCTGTTAGAGGTGGTGGTTAATACCACCATAGCAGTATCAGCTGATGAAGTGTGCCACAGAGCCATGGAAGTGCCCTGTAACGGCTTCTGAGTAGAAGAACCAGTGAGTTTTGTTGCCCTCTCCGCTTATGGGCATGCACGGTGCCCATAGTTGACTAGCGCCCCAGGGATGAGGGGTATACTTGTGTCTTGTTTAGGTCATCCCACAGGGCTGCCTCTCTTTTCTTCTTTAGCCCCTCCTGGCCCCCTTTGATGTTTTGAGCCCAGGAAGTAGTGTTCCTCCAAATCTGTTGTCACCACAGAGATAATCAAGTAATCACACATCACGTATGAATCAAAGATACGAGTAGCTAGCTTAAGCACGACTGACTCCCATCAGCTAAGATGCTTCAGACCCCAAACATCCTAGAAATCTAATCCAAAGCCCAGGAGCAGGTCCCAGCATTGATCTCTTATGCTTCATTATTGCTATTTTATGACAGAAGACCTAAGAACTAGTGCTCAGGCCTCAACTTTGAGATAAAGAGAGATAAGACCATTTAGGTGGTCTGGGCTGTAGACGTGTCTCTCCTCTCCTGACTTCCCTCTCACTTCAATCGTGATTTGCTCTCTCCTAGTCTCTGAACCTTCCAGAGGGATGAATTTTTGCCTCACTTCTCCACTAGAATTGAGACCAATGAACTCACAGATTGTGTGGTTTTGTTAGCAACTCCTTTATAAGGTTTCCTATGCAAAACCTTAATATATGAGCAGGCTGCACCAACAGTTCTGGGAAAGGGAGTAAGATTGACCTCATGCCCTCCCCACCACTGTCCAGGCTGACTGGTCCTAAATGTGGCACATGGGGGGCACCTCCTCTCCTTCCTTGGGATTCTGTATAAAGCTCCCTGTCATGATTGGGAGTCCAAATTCTTGGCAGGGTATGGTCCCAGATGTCCATTGTGTTTTGTCTTCAAACTTAGATATTTCCTTTAATTTTAAGTGATCTGAAAGGATGGTAGGATTTAATAGTCGTGAAAAGGGACACTGACTCATAAAAGGCTGAACCGCCCGAGTGATAGTCCA